>WOGR01016953.1:0-10743 GCA_015342045.1 Leptinotarsa lineolata | reverse complement strand
CTCATCGTTTTGAGGTTCAACTCAGTACACCTCGAACTTCACTTTTCAAGAACTCTTCCATTTGGAGAACTGCGTTTATGTGGAATAAACTTCCTGAGAACGTTTTTCCAAATGGATTTGATCTCCAGCGACTCAAATATAATGTGAGCGCCACAAGGATTTTCATGTAGTGCTTTGTCCGTAAAAAATAGAAGAAAAATTTGGAATCAACTGTAGAAATACCAAAATTTAGAGTATGGGACCTGCTCAGAAATTGGGTTGATAAGAAACATTAAAAATACTGGAAACATGAACATGGAAAACAAACGGAAAACCCGATAAAACGGAACCGTCCTGAAAATAAATGAGGAACTGTTTGAATGAAGCAGAATAATTTCAGGGCTACTTACTGGCCGTTGGCAATCCAGAGCACATCTGAACAGAATAGGGAGAATCTCAAGCAATGCCACTGAGGCAGAGAGACAGTCGTAGATGTTTCATTCAAATGTGAGGATCTAGATGACAGGAGGCAAATTATTTATGGACAGCTCAAATCATTACCATAGAAACACCATAAAAATTCAATAAAAGGCCTATATGAAAAAAATATGGAGGCAAAACTTCCACGAAGCTGCAGTAGATAATTTATGGAGACTTGGAAGAATTGATGGCTCTCAAGCAGCAATTTTTTTATAATATTCGTGTTTGTTACCGATAAATTTTCAGATACTACAGCACCATTTCTTCAAAAAAGTATAATTCAATCCAAAGATAATATATCGATGTAAATCAAATGATTCTCTGGTCATCCACGGATCATATCTTAACTCAATGTCTCTTTCTCAAAATGTACAAATTAATTTGCCAAGGAAAATATCAATCCAAGTGAATTATAAAAATACTCTTCAATTAAAGGAAAGTTATGACAACGTACCTTGGTTGTACTAACTACTTTGAATAAGTATGTAAAAATATGTCACACTGGAGAAGTTTAAAATGTTTTTCACAAATAATGAAAGTGAATGAGACCCCATATTTTTTTATTCGACCATAACTTTCAGTTCTTAATAATGAACTTGATATTTCTGACACCTACTGGCTATACGAGTACCTGAATTTTTTGCCTTGAGACCATCTACATGGAACTAAAATGGTTATCAAAAAGTCCACTCTTGAAAAGTCATAGTGTATGGTACATATGATATGATTCCGCAATCTGTCCTGAAAATTCAAGAATCCTCTCAAATCTAAACAGAAGATACAGAGGTATTTTTATTTCTCCTACGAAAATAAAATCAGAGAGTTTTCATAAACCATCTCAAAACAACTAGGAACATTTATTTGTAACAGAATATCTGAAATTTACAACTGCAACACATTACCAACGTTGGTTAATTTCATCATCATTTCATTCGCTTTTTTCTATATTTTTTCACCAAAATGAATCAAGGCTCACGTTCAACTATAAGACAAACTCCTGACAATTATAAATAACTCCTGAACTGTGTCAGGGCGAATTTGCGTTTCCGCTGTGATAACTATTGATTGATTGCTCCCAATCCGAAAATATGAAATGAATGAACTAACTGATACGAATAGATTCTACGAGAAAAGAAATGTGTAATGTCGGTTATGTCATTTATCTGCATTATGTTTCTCACCAGGGGTCAAGGCAATCTAGAGGTTAAAACACTTTTTATGTAATGATATGGCGTATCATCATTACGTTTCATGTTATATGGTAGTGTTCAGTTATATTTTATTGTTTGAATTTATTTTGAAGTGGATACGATATTCCCAGTTCTTTTTCAAATGATAAATTATTATCCCAAAGTACCCACTTGATGCAACAATAAAAGTCACCTTTCCCAGATTTTCCACATGGTATAAATCATGATATGCCAATTTTTAAATAAATTGAAACTGTCAGAGACAGTGTTATGTTGCAGAAAGACTTGCAATATGTTTGCGAGTGGAGTTGTAAAAATAAATTATTTTTCAATCTAAAAAAATGCAGTGTTATGAGAATAACAAGGTTAAGAGATCCGATAATATTTGATTACATGATGCAAGGAGAGGGGTTAAAGAGCGTTATGGAAATGAAAGATCTGGGTATTATATATGATGATAAACTATCCTTTTCAAAACATGTAAAAAATATAATTAAATCAGCAAACCGTATGTTAGGCTTCATAGTAAGACAAACATCATGTTTTTCCAATTTAGAAGCTATAAAGATTTTGTACTACACATTAGTCAGATCGAAACTTGAATTCGGATCAGAAGTTTGGTTAGGAGAATATCAAACTACACTTGTCGAAGTAGAAAAAATTCAAAACAAATTTTTAAGATTTTTGTACTACAAAAAATATCGTATCTATCCTAACTACAGAATAGTTAGAACAGAACAATTGAGAAATGAATTCAGAATATCGTCTCTGGACAATAGAAGAAACCAAAATATATTGATATTGCTATTCAAAATACTGAATCATGGAGTCAACTCTCCTGAACTCCTTACACGGATAAGATTCAATGTGCCTGCAAGAAGAACTAGAAATTCTCTTATGTTCAATTTACCCCTAGTTTGTACTACTGTTAGATCACCGCTCATAATCATGTTGCGACTAGCCAATACATTCAATTCACTGATGGATATACATAGATTGGACAGTTTCAGTCAGCGCTTTCAAAAAACTCATTACACAGTTCATGAAAAACTTCAATTGAGCATATATTAAGTATTAGAATGTAAGCCAAATAAATGTATCTATTTGAATTTATATTTTAAATTACTTTTTTTTATTCATGTAATAAGGCCTTGTAGGCCTGTTTGAATATTAAATAAATAAATAAATGAATAAATAAATAAATAAATATCAAAAAAGGTAGGCTCAAAGAAAAACTACAAAAATGTTCACAATTCAATTATAAACCGAAGTGTTTATATTTCCAAACGTGATAATATCTTCCTTTTTCTGAAGAACAATCTCTCATTATCTTTCGACTCAATCTGCGGGAAAAACTTGACTTTGTGATTTGAAAAAAGGTGGTAAATACCGGAATGAAAAGTCCTCGTTGATCAGAAGACAAGGGTCCAGGACCATGGAGTGATATTTTAGAAAGTCTAAGTTTGTTAGTTGTATTATTCACTCGATTAACAACAGTAGAAGTAATCCTTGTAATTGGCGGGAAGATGTAATTGAAAGTAGTCGTTTCATAAGAAATTTGACGAGTTTGTATCTGCTAAAAACTTTTGTTTTCGATCTAGACATTTTCGTTGGGATTTTTTCTTCTCTTATCGAAATTATCCGCAAAAAAAGTAATGAAGAGACGAAAAGTTTATTCCGTAGTACTGAAAAAAAAGTTATAACATTTTAGACATTTCAGAAAATATTTTTTTCTAGCTTTATCTTGATGGACCTTATGGTGAGGGTCATCAAGACTGGAACACATACGATGTAGCCATTTTAATTGGGGGTGGCATTGGAGTAACACCCTTCGCCAGTATTTTGAAAGACGTTACTCATAAAGCGAACAAAATCAGGACCCACTGCAAAAAGGTAAGATGATGATTATTATTCCATCATGTCATCTCATAGATAAACAATAGAAACAAGTAATCGAATAATTGTAATAACAGATTGAAATATCAACATTTCATTATTATTATTATTTGAGTATGGAGGTAGGTACTTTCTTTTATTTTGATGTTGTTTATATATTTTGTTATTTTAAAATGAGATTTTGACTTTTTTCCTGAATATTTCCCGTACTAACATCATCTGAAAAATGTACCACATTTCTGAAACTCATTGCTCGAAACGTTTTGAGAATGATGATAAACAACTAAACTTTGTTATACTTTCGATAGCAACAACATCGTTTTTTTTCTCAGAAAAATAATAAAGTTACGTATGTTAAATCTTTGTTAGCAAAGTCTTGATGAGAACTTCTAAATTATACTAAAATACAGTGAATCTACGTATGTAGTCAGCATAATGATTAATGGTTTTGATACTGCTGAAAACAACCCAAGATGATGAAGAGAACTGATTTGAGAAAAAGACTTTGTGGTACATCTTAAATTACACCCATAAAAAGTGATGTATACAATGCGTAGACACCTAATCAATCAATCAATCAAATATGCTTCAATGTCACAAGAAACAGTTTTTATCGACAAAGTCATTGTATAGGTGAAATAAGTTGATATTTTGAAGACAATAAAATGGTATTGATACAGACTCAATAATAATAATAATAAAATCTGTATGAGTAAAATGTACAAGCTGAGTGCTAGCTAATGAAATGAATAAATAGGTACAGCCAGTTGATGAAAACATATTAAAATCAATCCTAATAAGGAGACAAGCGTATTTTGATGGCAGCAAAGAGGTTCACTACTAAAAAATTCCTCCATATTGTAGAATAGATGAGTGAATAGCTGTTCCTCAACATATTTTTTGAACAATCCCAATGATTCGATTTCCGTTGAGCTTAGTGGTAGGAAATTATAAATTTTCAGTCCATCATAAATGATAGATTCCTCAACAAAATTGTTTTTTGGTAGAGATGAAGGAAACCTCAATTTTTGCTCTGATCGCGTGTTCTGGTATGAGGGCACTGTAATATGTTTGTTACGTTTCTTGTCTATTGAGCAAGTAAAATAAAGATTGAAGTAACTGTGAGGATTCTATTATTTTTGAAAAGGTCCCTGCAGGAATCACGCGCTTTTACTCTACAGAGAGCCCTCACAGCTCTTTTTTGTACCACTTGCACCATATGTAAGAGTTGTTTGTTGCACACTCCCCAGAAGGCTATGCCATAGACGAGGTGTGATATTATCATAATGGGGTAGCATCCAGATGACAATTTTTTGCACAATTTCGTGACGCGGTCGTTAAATTTTGATTTATCATCAATGTGAAATCCTAGAAATCTGGTAGAGGAAACATTTTCAATGTTATTTGTGCCCAAGCTCAGGGCAGGAAGTTAATAGATTATTCTCAGTACCATTGAAGGCAAGCAAGTTATCGTCACAACAGGTTTTAATTTTTTCGATGTTTACTTGTATCTTGTGATGTGATAAGTGACATTATCATGTCAAAATATGGTGGTATCATCGGCAAACAATATATACTTCCAGTTAGGTTTTGTGAGATCATTTATATGAAGTAGGAATAGTGTGGGACCAAATACTGAACCCTGTGGCACACCGCATTGATTCGCTTCGGTTTAAGAGAGATGATCAGTTTTTACCATTTGTGAGGTATTTTCTAGATATGATTTGAACCACTGATGGCTGATTTCTCTAAAACCATAATATTCAAGTTTGTCCAGCAGAATACCGTGACTTATACAGTGAAATGCCTTGAATAAGTCAGAGAACACTGCTGCGGTTGCCTCTCCTTCAATAATTTCATTGTAAACTTTGGTAAGAAAGGAAAATATTGCATCATTGTTCTTAAATTGTTCGTTTCGTTAACCAGCTAACGAACGTCAGCCCTCAGAAGTCGAAACTTGTGCGAGCAATGGATTAACGAGGCCTTACCTTTTAACGTGCAATCACCCAGCACGGTGGCCCGGCGGGTCATTGGTGCTCTTTTGCCTTTGGAATCCAAACTGGTTTTCGCTCAAGATATTATTTTTGACAAGAAATTTCATTACTTTCTTCCGAACTAATTTTTCATTTATTTTAGCCAAAGAAGGTATGAGAGATATCGGACGATAATTTGATGGGTCATCAGATTCGCCTCCTTTGTGCAGTGGTATTATAATTGTTTTCAAAGAGTTTTCAAAAATTCAGGAAAGTCACCCTGTTGGAATAACTGTGGTTTATGCCCGACAGGGCTCCAGCACATTTTAGTGGACCTCAAAATTGGCCAGCTTGCAGTCCTGATATGAATTCTATAGATTTCTTTTTATAGGGTCAGCTGGAAGCTCTTGTTCATGAAACTTCTTCACTAGATGTGAATGACTTGAGGAATCGAATAATTTACAATTGCAATGTCATAAGGAACACTCCAGGTATTTTTGAAAGTGTCAGACAATCAATGACAAATTGATTGCAGTTGTGTATTCTATCAGACTGTTTTAGTTTTCAGAAGTGACTTTTTTTTCTCGAAAACAAAGCTTTATATGAAGAAAACGCAAGAAACGAAAAGGTTGTATTTTCAGTTGCTTTATTTAAAAAAAATGAAAAACTACAGTAAAAGTCAGTGGCGTTGTTTATTTTTTCTCAATATTGTTGGCTGTGGTGCTACTAAAAAAAATTGTTTTAAAATTGTTGTTCTAAAATTGTTCGTTCCGTTAACCAGCTGACGAACGTCAAACCTCAGAAGTAGAAACTTGTGCGAGCAATGGATTAACGAGGCCTCACCTTTTAACGTGCGATTACCCAGCACGGTGGCCCGGCGGGAAATTGAACCCCAGTCTTCCGCTTGAAAGGCGGATGTGCTAACCTCTACACTACCGAGACCTAATAATTTCAATCTAGCTCGGGCTAAATAAGCACCTAATTACTTCAAATACTGTAGCAAATTTCAACCCAATTGGTGTAAGGATATTTATGATATTTCATAAATATTTTTTTCAACTTCAATGCCCTGTATTTCAGAAAAGACGCAACTCCTGACATATGTTCATTGAAACTTTTTTTCTTGAACTTTCGTACCGTAGTTAGGAAACAGCCTGTATGGAAACGAAGTTTTATTGTATGTTCTTTTGTGCAGGTTTACTTTATATGGGTATCCCGAACTCAGAAACAATTTGAATGGTTGGTGGACATCATCAGAGACGTTGAGAGCAAAGATGCCAAACACATAGTCAGCTGCCATATTTTCATAACGCAGTTTTACGAAAAATTCGATCTGAGAACGATTCTACTATATATTTGTGAGAGACATTATCAAAGGGTTGCAAACAAATCTTTGTTTACTAACTTGAGAGCCGTGACACATTTTGGAAGACCTGCCTTTCCACAATTTTTCAAGACTGTTCAGAACATTCATGAATCGGTGAGTATCTGGGAGAAGAACAATTATATTTAACAAATTCTCACCTTCTACAACTTTGTAGTACATTACCTTTTTGTTATAATGCATTCAATATTCGATAGTTCATCATTGAATTGACATTACTACTTTCCGCAATCGAAAATCAGTTTCTTTTTACTAGTAAATCACAAACCTAATCAAAAATTAGTTACTCTCCGTTATTTAAAACATAACTCAATACGTAAAATCTATCTTAATGAGTATAGAAAAAAAATATATTTTGATTTTATTATTCATTATGATTACCTTCGAGTACGATACAATTTTGGAAGTGTTCTAGAATGCCAAAATCACAATTGGGCATTGATGTTGTTTCTCGTTGGTCCCAAAATTGTCATCGTGGTATTTAGATATTTACTTGCGATTAATTCGTTATACAATTCTATTCTCTATTCATACTCAAGGGGACATGGATAAACAAGACCAATGTCAATACTGACCCATGCTGAATCGACATCCGGCAATACGCAGTTTCCAAACGATGACACAAAGACCTTCATTTTCTTGGTTTCATTTCAAACTACGTAATCATTTATTTTTTTATAAATACGTCCTGTGTGGAGAAATGAGTTAGTTATATTTACAGTTAGCTTCAGTCAAATTATAGTCGTGTAATTGTTCTATTGTAACTCAGGGAAATTCAGTAGTTTCCCCCTCTCAAAATAAGTAATTTTTTTAAAACTTATATTTCCAAAGTGGGATATGTATGATAATGATTATATGTTCCTTCTAGGCGAAAAGAATTGGTGTATTCAGCTGTGGACCTCCTCCAATGACATCTTCAGTTGATTTGGCGTGCAGCAAAGTGAATCAGCAAAGCAGTCAAAAGTTTGAACATCATTTCAAAAATTTCTAACTTTCTATTCATATCATATAACCTCATTTAGGAAATTGTTTGTTTCATTACTTTCCCCTATTTGATTTTCGAAATGGGAAATTCCTTTAAGATACGCCACTGTCTGAAAATTGGAACTTTGTCAGCGAGTATAAGAATTCTGTTCGAGTAAAAGTAATTCACACCTCGCACAACTTTTATACCAGCCGATAAGACGAAACTTTTGTTAGAGTTATTTACAGCTCTCTTTATTTCGAAATACTGATCACAATTCGGACGGGTTCCAAACTAATCTCCAGTTTAGGAGGAAATAAAAGTTTTTTGAAATCGTCTTGAATAACAAATGGGGAATCTGATATTTGCCGTGATACCTTAGAAAAAAGTTTCCAGTTGAAATAAGATAATAATAATAATGATAACGAACATTTATTTATAACTTCAAAGAGAGCTATGTCAGACAAACAAATTTGATAATAATACGTTGAACTGGAACCTGTGGGGTAGAAAACTGTTTTCTTTTTTAAGTTGAACTCAAAAATGTGACTCGAAGTGATGTATACTAAGGACTGTTTTGTTATTATTTTTCTCATTGAAGTCAGAATATTCACATTTATATTGTTTGGTTTATCCAATGTACGTCACGTTACAATCTCTGCAAGGTATACGATAAACGACATTCATATCATCCATAAGTGATACCCTATCTTTCAATTTGGAAAAGACTACATTATATTGTGTCTTTTCATTGTAAAAGTGTTATTTTGGAATTCTCAGTGTTAAGGCAGTTAATCAAGCGAATTGACATACCCGTAATATTGGATTATATGTGATCATTTTTCGAGCTATCCTTGAAAGATAGACATATGCCATCGTACACTTTCATGAAGATCTACAAGAAAAACATGTAGCACCACCGATACGAACTTTTCACATTTCAACCAATTAACATAAAACAATAACGATTTATACATATAAACAGTCTATTTGCATCAGTTCGTCCTTTGATGAAAACTGTATCGAAAACCGTTTGGTGGTTTGTGAGTTTACCGTAGTCAGATAAACAGACAGATAGTGGGCTTTGTTTTTATTTATTCAATCGGTATAAAAGGAAAACCCTGAAAGACTCAGTTCCAAGCAGATATTTTTACACCAATTGGTTATATGGTTCACATCATCTTGAAGTTTCAAATAATCAACGTGTGATTCAATCACACGGTATAACTTGAGTTCATCAGCAAATAACAATCCCTCTTAGTCAGTAATGTGCAATAAGATTGGCGATAAGGATATTGAAAAGTAGTGGTCTACAGTGACTACCCTGGGGAACACCAGAACAGGCTTCAATTGTATGTGATATTGATTTTCACCCACTGAATTCCACCTGTAAGGAAGCTGCCAATCCAATCCAAAACACTACCCCCAAAGCCAAGGGATTCTATTTTTTGAAGCAATTCAATTCTATCAAACGCCTTTGAAAAATCTGTATAAATGGAGTGAATTCGGTACCGTTTCTCAATAAGTAGTGAACCCCAAAAAACCTATTTGATGTCGGAGAGCAGAACTTTTAAAAATTTTGTTTCCATGTATATATTATTTCCTATCGAGATAGAATTCATCCAATTCATCACGCTCCGAACAACATGCTACACGCTAACTCAACATAATCCTTCAGTTTTCGAACAATTGTTACCAATTAATCAATTCAACAAAAACCCAAATGACAAATTGCGCCAAGTTTGCGTTAGTTCGGTAACAAGTATAAAACATGTAACATCTGCGTTGGATTTGTCCGACTCCCCCACGGAGTCTCCTCATGTTGTGGCTATTTCTAATTACTGGTGTTTGCAGAAACCACTCGCTAAACTTGTGAGCGGCCAGTCAATAATATCTTTGGAGTCTGAAGTTTGCACTTTTCCAACATTTAATTTAATCTCGATATCCGATATGTATCGTTCATATTGTATTTTACATACAGTGTGTGAAAGCCATATAATATAATAAATTCATTATTTCGGTTACTGTGGATATTTTCAAAAAATCCCGAAACATGTCAAATTTAATAATAATTTGATATTCTCCAAAGTAAAAATTCCACCCCTACCTTCAACCCCCTTCGAATGACAGATACAACCCCAAATATTTTAAATGGCAAGTTTAGGTTAGTGATATAATATCGTTTGAGAGGTCTCTTCGATCCCTATTCAGAAATGTTATTGCTTTCAAGTTTATTGCAACAATAAGATAAAATAAATTAAAATCATGTGGTATCGAAGTATTACCGGACATTAACTTGGTAATATGGTGGTGCTCTATCCTGCTGACATCATATCGTATTCACTGGAACTCGACGGTTTCCTGGATCAGGATATAAATTTGTTAAACTTGGAATTACATAATTTTGATAAATTGATGGATTTAGCCGTAACTATGTGGTAAGAGATCATCATGAAAAATAAGAAATGAAAATTTTCTATATTTTTCACCACTTTTATTCGTAACTGAAGTTACTGCAGTTTCGTCCTATAAGGATATTTTCAATGTGAAGTTTAATGTAAAAGTTTGAAAATGTCCTTATAGGACGAAACGGCAGTAACTTTAGTTACGAATAAAAGTGGTGAAAAATATAAAAAAATTTCATTTCTCATTTTTCATGAACCTCATTTTGAAGTTGTGCTGAATAATTACCGCCATTCAAGCTGTCCTCGATGAAGGAGGGACCAATGATATGGTTTCCTACTGATAGCAGCAATTTTGGCGATCAGCATGACCGTTAAGAGAAAAAGTACACTCATCAGAAAACATAACGTCTTTTAATTGGATGATATTTTTTTTCAACATGTCCATCATTTGCTAACAAAAATTAGTTCTTTC
>WOGR01016939.1:0-11740 GCA_015342045.1 Leptinotarsa lineolata | reverse complement strand
TTTTGCTTAATATATTTGCCATTTTTAGCTATTCTTTTAAATTTCAATTGTATTGTTTATTTCAGGGATTTCAAATCATTTTATAAATTTTAGACAATGGAAGTCCGAACTGCTGAAACTCATATCAAAATCTATAAATTCCGAAAGTAGTTGATAATAAAGTTTAGCAGCATAGTACGAGAAACTTTTATACTCGAATACTTTTTATATATTAAAGTGTTATTATAACTCGAATGGTACAGGCAGTCACTATGAGAGATGCTTCCATCTACTTGAAGTTACATGCCTCTCTGACATAATTTTGACAAGACAATTGACAGTTGACTTGGATATGTCCTTCATAAGAAGTATACATAATGGTTTTTTAAAATTTCAAAAATTTTAAACAATTATTCTAATTTCATTTGGGTCATCCCCCCGTTTTTACTATATTGTGTCGTTTCCATACGTTTCTAAATTTCACGAGTGTTTTTATATCCTTCAGATTTTATAAAATATTGAGGGAAACATTAAATTTCATGCTGGATTAATATTCATAACCTCACCGTTCGTAACTACTCTTTTTACTTGTTCGGCAATTGTTATCTCATTGTACTATAGAGTTCCTGAAAAACAGCTAATAAAGTCTCGAAAGCATAAACAAAAAATAGTTCTAATTTTTTTGAGACTGGAATACCTGCTCTCGACAAAAATATCCATAAAAAATAGCCAAATTCGCTAAGTTATAGTGTAAAGATATGCTTTGGATCAATATTGCTTTCCGCTAAATGAATGAGTACTGAATCAAGACAGTAATCTCGAAATTCAACCAATTTCCTTCCGTGAACACTTTCAAAATAATTTTACTTTAGCCCAACTTGTTCAACTGCTTGTATATATGTGTGCTGGACAATGAAACATGAAATATATTTGATTTTCAGGACAAACGACAAACAGAGAACTGGGTGCATCCTTGTATGGCCAGATGAAAAGTTATATGGCTCAGCATACGACTTATGGTGAGTACATGCATTTTGAAGCATTCGCAAAATAGTACAACTAACAAGTTCAAAACAAGCACCAGAAGAGCAATACCCTTATTGACATTTGTCTCACTAGTTGGTGATTCCAGTAGGAGAATTAGACTAATTCCCAACTCTCAACTTCATGTGTTCATATTGAACATTCCTCTTTTATTAACACATCAATGATTTCCTGGCAGCAAATTTTCGGGAAATTCCCTCTCAACCGAGTGAGGGTAGATAATGATTTGTTTAAAATAGGACCTTTGGTCACTGTTCGTAGTTGTTAAGCCACACTACTCAATTTGCAGACTTTCGAAATCATCCAAAAATCCCGCATCATGTACTGATCTCAACAATTTCCAAACAATTATTCCGTGGTAGTTTTCCAAGTCGTGTGGAGTTATAATAGGCTTTTCTGGTCTCTGATATCGCATATGTGCTTCATCAAAGCGAATTGTAATAGCTGTTTTAGTCTGATGGATACATTTTTGAGACAGTCACCATTTTTCATTTCCTGTATCCCAAACTTTTCATTTTCTAATATCTTGTCTTCAGATAAATCAGTATATTTCTGAAAAGTCGAATATTTGCAAAGATTTTTCCTGAGTTCACGCTTCCTAATTGAGTCATCTACTATAGGGTCTTCCAAAAGGGACTTGCGAACTCGGCCTTTTACAGACCACAACTTGGCGTGACTTGGGCCTGCACCAGTACAAAATTCAACAGACCCGGAAACTGAAGGTAAACGACCATTGACAACGACGTGTGTTCGCTGAATGAGTCCTGGATTAGTTGGCAACTGATCCTAATTTTCATCGAAAAATCATCTTCAGTGATGAGGCCCATTTCTGGATGGATGAGTACGTGAACGAACAAAATTATCGAATTTGGAACGAAATCAATCCACATGAGATCCAAGAGCGTTCAATGCATCTCGAAAAAGTTACTCTTCGGTGCGAATTTTGGGCTGACGATGTCATCGGTCTACATTTTTTGACAATAACGTTAGCCAGGCCATTACTGTCAACGCCTAGTAATTAAGGTCGATGATTACCAACATCTTTTGGCTTGAATTGGATGATGTAGATACCAAAGACATGTGGTTTCAACAGGACGGCGTTACGTGCCACACAGCTCATGCCACATCACCTCAAGTGGAGGTGATTTTTTTACGGACAAAACACAAGCACTACAGAAAAATCCTTAAGGCCCGGTGCCTGTGCGAAAGTAGCGATTCACATTGAGTTTTGAATCGCTGGAGAAAAAATCCATTTGGAAAAACGTTCTCAGGAAGTTTATTACACATAAACCCAGTTCTCCAAATGAAAGAGTTCTTGAACAGTGAAGTTCGAGGTGTACTGAGTTGAACCTCAAAACGATGAGCAGTCACAGTCCGTCACGTATTTCTGATACGAACCGCTCTTGGTGAAATCAAATGATGATGATTGCGCGCCACTGTAATGGAATGAACATCGTTCGCTAGCGCTCTCTGTTTAAATCAAATTTCTCATTGTTAAAAAGTTATTCAAAAGTGAAATATATTACCGATTATCCTTCAAAAACATTTACAAAGTAAATCTCAGTTTCTTGGGAGTAAAACTTCGAATCATTTAATAATTAGTGTAATATGTCAACCCCAAGGAGAAATGCTAAAATGGATGAAGAACTACAAACCATAGTGAAAACATTAGTGATGAAACTGTGTAGCTCTGAAGAGTTTGTAAATCAAATTACACAAACAATTGGTACAGTAAGTGAAAAATACGAGGATAGATTGAAAACTCTGGAAAATGAAAATTTCATATTGAAGATGAAAATGGAGAAATTAGGTGAGATACTAATAATAAAAGACCTCAATAAAAGTTATGAATTCGAAAAGAAAAAGAAATCATTGAGATTCTTTGGAATCAAAGAAGTTGAAAATGAAAATTGCTTTGGACTTATTCTGGAAATTGCTTTAAAAAAACTTGCCATAAACACCAATTAAGAATAACATTGACTACTTCTTCAGAGTTGGACAGCACGCTAACGACAAAGTACGTCCAATATTCGTGAAATTCACTCAACTTGACATCAAACAAGAAGTATATGGTGCAAAAAGGAAATTGAAAGTAATAGGTATTGTGCTGAAAGAAAAGTTAACTAAGGAGAAGCTGAAAATTCTCAAATTGACAAAGGCAAAACTAGGAAGAAATGAATCGGTATAGACTAACGGTGGAAATGTATTCGGAAAAGTTAGTGATAAAATTGTTCGTATTGACAACATAGATGATATCAGTAATATCTAATGATAAGACTAAATTAATTTGCTACTGTAGTGGTAGACAAGTTTCAAATGTTTTACTTTTAATTTTGATAAATTTAGCGTGGTATTTATACAGATTTTTTTTAGGTTTCACAACAAAAAAACTCTTTTAAATATTTTTGCTTTTTGTTTTTTCTTAATATATTTTTTTCTGATTCACAAAATGTCGGGAGGGGTTCTTGATCTTCAAATAGTCACTGATATCAAAATAATCACTTGATCAGAATTTATTTTACTTATAGTTTATTTCACTTGACAGGTTTCGGAAAACGCTTTTATTCCAAACATTTAGCCATACAAACCTATTCAACTCGTCTCTGTAAATAGTTACCTCTTTCAAACTGTGATTTTCTAACTCGAGTTGAATGGAAAAAGAATTAATAAAAATTGGCCACAAAAATATAAGACCGCCTCCTGCCTATTAATGATATTAAGAATACAGTAGTGGAATATTCTCTGGATATTCTTTATTTAACGGAAACACAGCTTCACAAAGATACAACTGATGATATAGTAAATATTGATGGATATCGTGTTTTCAGAAAAGATCGTGAGTCAAGGGGTGGTGGTTTTTGTATCTCTGTTAAAAATGTATCTCCACTTCTCATTTGTGATATCAACAAGTCAATAGAACAAATTTGGGTTAAACTAAAATTCAATAAAAAAATACCGTGATAGGAGTTGTATAAAGGCCACCAACACTGGAATCCATTTTTTTTTTCTGAGCTTGAAGATACTTTCGCCTTATTAATACCTACAGTTGTACAAGTTATTTGCACTGGAGATTTCAATTACAACTTACTCAATTTAGAAAATAATTCAGTTCAAACATTTATCTCTATTCTAGAAGAATTTGACCTCTCACAACTAATTACAAATACCACTGCTACCTTGTTAGATTTGGTGATTGTGTTGAATGAAAAAACAGTTATTTATAAGGGATGATCGAATGCAATCTATCAGACCATCAGTTGATATATGTGGTTATTAAAACTGATTACAGAATTGAAAATTCCAGAATGGTGACATATGGAAATTATAACAACTTCAGTTATGATTTATTCCAATACGACTTATCGAGAATACCGTTTTTCCATATTTTATACCTAAATAATATCGATATGACAAAGTTTCATTTTTGGTTGATATTATTATCAGTTTATTTGATTTCCATGCCCCGTTAGTGACCAAAAGATTTACCAAACCCGCTGCACCCTCGCTAACTGAGAATGTGGAAAGGATTATGAGAAATAGAGACAGGACTCTTCATAAATTCAAGCAGACTAAACGTAAAACAAACTGGGATGATTATAAACAGTTAAGAAACTACACGAATCAGGCAATAACGAGAATTAAAAAGGCTTTTTTTACTTACAAATTGAATCACGCATCAGTTGTCAATACTAAGGAACAACCATATTTTGAATGAGAAGAAGAAAAGTAACTTTCCAAACCACTTGAAATATCCTCATGAAATTAATAATTTTTTCATAAATTATCTACCTGAAATGGCTGATCCTACAAACCTTTCATATTTTTATAAAAATAATCGCCTCATGAATTCGGAATTCTTATTTAAAGCTGTTGACGAGTTAGTTGTTCATGAAATGATAAATTCAATTGAAATTAATTCTACAGGAAGCGATGGAAAAAAATTGAAAATGAATGAGCCGTCTTGCCCTCGAATTGTTTCCTTCATTACGCATATAATCAATTTTTGTTTCTCCGGTAATGCGTTTCCATCTGCATGGAGATGTGCCATAGTAACAGTATTGCCAAAAAAATCAAATCCAGAAAATTTTCAAAGATCTACGTGGAATCAGTATATTACCTACGATGTCCAAAATAGTTGAAAAAATAATGGAAAAGCAAATTAAAGCACATCTTGATATTCACAGATTCCTTCCTATCGTACAGTCTGGTTTCAGAAAAGGCCACAGCTGCGCTTCGGCACTTCTCCATGTAGTGGGCGATATTATGAAAGCTACAGACACGGGTAAATGCACTATCTTAGTTATGCTCGATTTTAGCCGTGCATTTGATACAATCAATCAAGCACATTATCACTTTTCAGATCATATTTGACAGAATATGGTACGTATTGAGCTAAACTACTCTGATAACCTACTATTGAAATCAGGTGTACCCCAAGAATCTATCCTTGGGCCTATTCTCTTTCGCTCTATACAAGAAAAATTATTAAACATTTTAAATATTGTAGAATGCACTTTTATGTAGATGATACTCAAATTTACGATTCATTTTATCCTCATGACATTGTTGATGCATGTGAATGCATTTATATTGACATCAATGCAATTGTAGTTTCATCTTCAAACCACGGTCTACAAATTAATGCTAGTGAGTCAAATATTCTAGTTTTTGGTCCAAAAAATGATGAAAATTTCATAAAAAGTCTGGTGAAAATTACAATTGGACAACATAAACTCGAAGTGGTTGATTGTGTTAAAAACCTAGGAGTCATTATGGATGAGAATCTTTGTTTTGAAAAACATGTAAATAAACGAATTCGCAGAGCATATGGAGGTTTGATATTATTTCACAGTAGTAGACAATATTTATCAAAAAACATCAAATCAACTCTTTGCGAGAGCTTGGTTTTGTCCAGTTTTCAATTTCGCAGATTGTCTGTATGGTCCAAATCTCACATTTAAAAAAGAAAATACAAAAAATACAAAATTCTTGTTCAAGATTGATTTTCGATATTCGTAAACATGAAAGCATCACCCATAATTTGTGTTTACACCCACGATTGTTTTATCGTGAGATTTATTCTAACTGTACTGTTACAAGTTTTTGAATGTAATGAACTATGAATTCACAAATGCAAAGGTTCTTCCTAACTGGTTAGAGAGGGAGTCAAAATGGTCATATAGGAAGGGTTAAGGGGACTGGCTTGACTATAGATAAAAAGGGGTATAATAGTAGGTAAGTCTTAAGGATAGGGATACAAATACCAATAGAGGAATTCGAAATGTAGCGGTTTGGGAAATATTCCTAGAATAAATGGGTTGCTTAGGTATAGATATTCCGGAATATTACATTTTATGAGGACAAATGGATCACAAAAGAAATATACATTAGAATGCCAACTGAAAAACCCAAATTGAAGGACTCCTGAGAATAATTCAAACCTAAGCAGATCAAACAAAATTGGTGAACAATACCTTGAATCTAAATAATGCAATGAACCAATCTGCTTTGTTGTAGGAAATTAAGGGTTAGCTAAAATACTAAAAATTCTATATTCATAATTCACTGCTTTAAAAAATAATAATGTTGAGACCGAACATGCCGTCACTCTTGAACTAACCAAGTTCAATAAAATAAACTGAAGCCGGTAATCGAACGGTAAAGGACAAAGTTTTTTGGTACGGCGCTTTCACTCGTCATTTTTAGTTCTTAGAGACACTACACGAACGATGCCGTCTTCTCCTGGATGGATTGCAGTGATTCTCCCAATGGACCAAACAAGTGGAGGAAGGTTGTCTTCGTGGATCAAAACTAAATCTCCAACTTGAATCCTGCTAGTTGATTCAGAACGTTGATGAGAACTGATGAGGTCTGCATGTTGCCAGGCAGACAATCGGTTGGATGGAGTGTCAGTGAAGTCGACCTCTGGACAGCTTCCCAAAGTCCTCCAAAATGTGGAGCTCTGGGTGGTATGAAATGCCAAGTGATTCTTTCATTATCAAAATATTGTTTCATAGTGGTTTGGTAATCGGTTGAATTGAATAAGGCTTGCAACGGTCAGCGCCAACAAATTTTTTGCCGTTATCAGAAAAGAATTCAAGAGACTTTTCTCTCCTAGCAAAAAGGCGTTTAATACTAGCCAAGAAGGCTTCCGTAGTGAAATCGGAAACAAGCTCTAAATGGATAGCCTTGGTAACCATACAAATATAAACTGTAATATAGACCTTGAGTTTATTTCGATTACGGAATCGCTTCTCTTTAATGTACAGTGGGCCGCAGTAGTCGACTCCCGTTTTTTGAAAAAAAGGTAGAGAAGGCATAAGGCGGCAATCAGGTAGTAGATCTGGTTTTTGATATTCGCTTAAAAAGTCAGAGTATTTGCGTTGAAATTCTGGATCCTTTTGGAATCGTCTTTCTAATGCATGAAAACGACGTAAAGCAGTTGAATAAGATTCTCCGAGATTTCGAATTTTATTATTAAAAGGAAGCCTTACGATGTATCGACCAGATTTATCTCGAGTAGTGTGAATTGTATAGTGAACTTCACATGCCTTTTCTTCTGGGGAAGAAATATTAGAGGAAGGAATTTCTTCGATTTCCCAAAAGCGAGTAAGAGTAGAATCACATGGCGCTGCATGTAAGCCTAGGTGATAACTTATGCGTCTAGTGGCGACAGGATTTTCAATTTCACCAGCTACGATCCAACCTAGTTGCGTTTTTTGAAAAACCGCATCTGGCTGGCCTTTCAATGAGATTTGGCCTATGCTTAGTAATTTGTAAAATAATTTTACACCAATAAGAGCATCAATTCCAGAAGGATTGAAGAATTCTGGATCAGCTAAGGAAATGTTTTTAGAAATCTCAAGTAGAGATCGATTAATTTGAATAGAAGGCATGAAAGTGCTTATTTGAGGCACAATGAGAAATTCAACACTTTTTGCATAGGTGGATTGTTTGAATTTGTCGAGATATCATCAAGACCAGAAACTGCAATGTTTACCGTTTTACGATCGAGATTCAAAAAACTTGCAACGCTCTCTGTAATGAAATGAGCCTGCGAGCCTTCATCTAAGAATACTCTACAAGCTTCAGATTCCACGTATTTATTTGTGATATCCACGAATGCAGTAGCTGGAACTACTTCAGTGGAAACCTGCACGTTCATTTTCACACTTGAAGAAGAAGCGCGGTTTGTGTTTGAACACTCAGGAGAGTTAGACGTGATATCACGTTGATTTTGACTTGAATCAGTATGATTGTTATAATTGTTATTATTATCAGAGTCAGAGAAGTTATTGTTGCGATTATTATGATTAAAATTATCAGATGTGTTAGAATAATTATTCGCGCTATTATTGTAATTATGATTATTATTTCGATTATAATTATGATTATTATTATTGGAATTTTTGTAAATAATTCTTTCGTTACTATTTCGCGAATCAAAATGTAAAAGAGTATGGTACTTTAGTTGACATTCGCGACAATTAGTGGAGGTGCACTGAGATAGACGATGTCCTTTGCGAAGGCAATTGATGCACCATCCTTCTTTTTTGGCAGTTTCAAATCGCTGTGAAGGATTGAGCGCGAGAAATTTCGGACATTGATTCGTAAAGTGGTTGTTGTTACAATAGAGATACCGAGTTGGCGATGCAGATATTACATATGCCTTTTGAGATTGAATATTAGGTCGAGAATTTGAGGTCTTGGGCTGATCACTAAAATTGCCTGACCTTGAAGAATGAGTGTGAAGCCGTGTACTTTCGAGCTGAGCTCGTTTATTGAGAAAACTGATCATTTGTTCAACAGTAGGATTTTGAACGTCGTTGCTGAAATCATTCCATCTTTTGACTAAACGACAATCGAATTTATCGCAAAATAACACTAGTAAAAATGAGTCCCAATAGCTAGTAGGCTCACCTAGAGCTTGGAGAGCTCTGAGATTTTTCTCAAGCTGGTCTAAAAAGGTGCGAGTAGAAAAATCTTTCGAAATGGAAGGTGGATCAATTAGAGATTTGATGAAGGCGTCGCGAATGAATTTTCGATCGTCATATCTTTCTTTCAACAAATTCCATGCTGTATCATAGTTTTGAGCAGATGATTCAATAGATGAGATGACCTGTGCTGCTTTGCCTGATAGGCAGCCTTTTAAATAAAATAGTTTTCGAATTGGGGGTATACTACTATCTTGGTGAACAAGTGAGTTGAAAAGATCATGAAATTCTAGCCAGTTATCAATAGAACCCTGAAACATAGGTAAATTTATAGTAGGCAATCCCGGGTTGAAATATAAGCTAGATGGTGCTTAAAAAATAGATTGAGTCGCTGTAGAAGCTTTAGCTTGTGCTGTAGGCATGTTCAACAAATCATTGTAAGAAGGATTGAATTCACTTCTTGATTGTTCCACTTGCTGATTAGATGAGGAAGGCGAAAGAGAATTTGAATTTGCCGCTGCTATATCCACTATAGCTGCGGTGTTACTTGTAGATTGCGACTGTAGTTGTCCGCGAGTAGCTAGTGAATTTCAGGCAATAGAATAAGTATCATAATATTGCTCCTCAAAATGTGTGCGATGATCGCTTAATTCTTCCGATTCTTCTAGAATTAACTCAAGTTCTGATTGACAGGCTTCGAACTGTTCAAGAATTATTTCTACTTTTTCAAATCGTTTTTCTAGAGCAGGAAAGTCTTTTGACGGATCGAAATGCGATAGGAATTTTTCATAATTCGTACAAGATCGCTGGGCAACTCCACGTTCATTTGTTAATGTTTTAATTTGCTTGACAGACATTTTTAATGCTTAATCAATTACTAAACAAGGAATAAATAATGTTTATAAGATTTACACAGATAGTTATTTGTTTTGATCGTTTGAGTTTGATCAAAAAAAGATTGATTGAATGAAAAATAAATTGATTGAGTCAGAATGGTAATTGAAGCGATATATTGATCAATAAAAAGAATATATGAGTAGGATAAGATTGGATAGTCCAAATGATTTACCGTGACTACTGATGATTTTGTGATTATGTCGATGCTGTTGGCCGTGAATTGATGAACCGCTGGTTGGGCTGCTGTGTACAATGGATTTTTAGCACTTGAAATCCTGGAATTGGTATGCTGCTGCATTGTACAAGATTGCACTAATGTCGATGTTTTACTGTTCACTCACAGTTTCAAGTCAAAACTTGAAAATTGTTTGAAATATTTTCAATTAATTTTGAAAATATTCTGCTCGAAGGACCAATGTTTTGACCCACGATTATTTTATCGTGAGTATGAATGTTTAATACACACAAGAATTATATTAACTCTTGTGGAAAGGTTACATTTGATAAATAACTGCCAAGATTACTGTAGAAAAGACAAGATTTATTCTAACTGAACTGTTACAATGCAAAAGTTCTTTCTAACTAGTTAGAGAGGAGGTCAAAACGGTCATTATAGAAAGGGGAAAGGGGGCCGGATCAACTATAGATAGGAAGGGGTTATAATAGCAGGTAAGTCCAAAGGATAGGGACACAAATATCAATAGAGGAATTTGATATTAAGCTGTTAGGGAAATAATTTTACATGGAAATATGCCTAGAATATATTGGTTGCTTAGGTAGGTACAGGTATTCGGGAATATTGAATTTCATGAGGATAAATGGATTACAAAAGAACTATACATCAGATAGCCAACTCAAAAACTCAAAGTGAGAGACTCCTGAGAATAATTCAAACCTAAGCAGATTAATCAAAATTGGTGAACAATACCTCAAATCTAAATAATGCAATGAACCAATCTGCTTTGTTGTAGAAATTTAAGGGTTAGCTAAAACACTAAGAATTTTATATTCACAATTCACTGCTTTGAAAAATAATAATGTGGATAGCAAAGCTTCGAGACCGAACAGTAGCTGTCTACAACAAATTATTTAATCAAGAAATATTTTCTTCCGAATGGAAAAAAGGAAAAACTAGTACTCTTGAGGAAAGGCAATAAACCTATAGATAACCCGTCGTCATTTAGACCTATCTGTCTCTTGGATTCTGAAGGAAAAAAGGAAAACTCTTCGAATACCTAATACTCGAACGTCTTAATGAGGAAATTGTTCGAACGGGGGGCTTAGCTAACCAATAGTTCGGATTTAGAAAAGGGCGCCAAACAGTGGACGCCATAAATACTGTAGTTAATATTGCCAGTTTGGCAAGAATTCAGCGAAATCTCTGCGTAGTCATAACGCTGGATGTGAAAAATGCCTTCAACAGTACAACATGGCAATTCATATTGGAGGCCCTTAGAAACAGAGGAGTGGAGGAAAACCCAATTTCGATGATGGCCTCATATCTATCAGAGAGAGAAATTTTACTGGAAGCCATCGATGACACAAAAACTGTCAGTATAAATAGCGGTGCCCCACAGGGATCAGTCCTAGGACCTACGTTGTGGAACATCCTGTATGATGAGCTTTTTTCAATTGAATTACCCGATGGAGTTGATTTGGTAGGGTTTGCAGACGACGTTGCAGTAGTAGTGGCAGCCGGAAACGAGAACCTCCTAATGAATGGAGCAAATAGAGCATAACTACGAGTATCGAAGTGGATGAAGAGTAGGCGCCTGAAACTAGCCCCAGAAAAAACCGAAGTCGTGCTCCTGACGAAACGTAGAAAAATAGGGGTAATCAAATTTGATGTCGAAGGAACACAGATTGGACTGAGCAAGGCGGTAAAG
>WOGR01016932.1:0-10862 GCA_015342045.1 Leptinotarsa lineolata | reverse complement strand
CTGAAATGTTATGAATGAAATCACAATACCGTTCTCCTTATGCCACATTGCCAAATTTTGTTTGCAGCAAATGCGATTGTATGTAAGAAGTGTTGGGTATTCTAGTGCTTCATTTCTCTCTCCTACTCATAAACATATATTGACGACTCGGTCAGTACGTCTTCTCGCGATCGTTTGAAGAAAATAAGGGCCGCCCCTATTTGTCTCGATAAATTTCGAAGTTATGTCCGATTTGAATCTCGCTCGGTGTCCTTACCATTCTCAAGTCCTGACGTTTCGTCTACGATTGCGGTCGATATTGTCAAAAGCGATGGGGCAACGGATAGAGTGCTACAGTTGTCCTCAAAGCAAGTACTACGCTGATCAGCTGTCATCCGTTCTGTATCCAAATAACTGCACCTGACTCAATCTTCAATGTATTTTTAGTCAAACCGTTCTGAAGTTCATTTGTGGATGCCCTGTAAAAAATTTACTGATCTTCCATATCTTGCACTGTCATTGTCTTACGGTTTCCTACACGAATTTCAGGACATTCATAACTGTCCTGATAGAAATGAGCAAGTCCAAATAAATAACGACCCCTATCATTTCAGTCTGCATGGTGACCAAGATAAATTTCGAAAAACTCGCGATTTATGATTCTCCTAAGCAAAACCCACACGTAGATAATCCCACCGTGAAGACACCAGGAGACCGTCAGTTGCTAGCTTCAGGCTGTATGGGTAGTCAAGATGCGTGTTTTCTGCTGTTCCTTATTCTAAGATAGGCCGTAGTTACATTACGAGTTGTGTTTGCACATTTCTGTTCATAATGTACGTACTCCTACGCATACTTGTCGGCGGTTAGCAATTTACAAAATTTACAGTGGGCTGCTGCTCCCGAAGAAATAGGTAGAAAACCCGAGGAGTAACATCTATGAAACGATTTCATGAAAATTTCGTATGAGTTCATACTTAGGATCTTCTGCATGTATACATTTCAGTTGTAATCTAAATCTTAACACAATTTATAAAGAAAAGAAATTGATTTTTTTGTATGTTTGTGACCAAAAAGATACTTAACTGATTTTAAAAATTATTGAAGACCTCTAAGAGAACTGCAACAGGTAATCAAGGGTGAAAACTATTGACGACACATAAAACAATGTACATGTTCATAATACTCATATACATATAGTCTTTTTCAACTAAAATTACTTTTTAAATCATTTCCTGCCAGTCTTCTTTGGTAATATTAGATACCTACTTCTTCTTTAATTAGCTCTATTACATTCTTATCAAATTTTGGAAAATTATTTTTACGCCTGATGCTTTGTTTCCATTTTCCCCAAATCAACTCGATGGGATTGAAAACACAAAAATAGGGTGTGTCCATACTGTCCATACAGCAATACTCTCAAGGGCATACACTTTTTCAAATGCTTTTGTCTGTGAAACTTCAAGTAGTTGGTTTTTGGTATAGTAATCTTCAAAACATAAATTGTTTTCCATTAAAAAACATTGTATTTCATCTTTCTTCGAATTTTTATTCGGTAATTTGATGAGCTGTCGTGAATGATAGGAAACGTGGTTAAGAACTATTGCACTATTCGCATCCCAATTTGGGATCAAGGTGTTTTCAAACCATTTCTCGAAAATATCAGCTTTTATGTTCTAATGATAGTCAACATTGCAGTCCTCTAGTATTTTCCACATAATTTCAAAGAATTCGAAACCCGTCCTTTACTTTCTCCGCAATGCACAATGATTAGTCACGATTCTTTGTTTGCACATTCTCGAACCATCGGTCCACCCTTTCGTAACTGTGTCGTGAGTGTCATACTAAGAATTGTCCAAATAGAAAATTTGCCGTTGTTTTTGTCTATATTTAGTTATTTGTTCTGAGTATCTGTTACGCATTTCCACCATTCTTCTGCTTTTCATAACTGCTTGACGTTTGTTCACTATTTTAAATCTAAATCCTAGTTTCTTTATCCAATTCTGAAGAGTTTTGTCACAACAGCTCACNTATTTTAAATATAATCCTAGTTTCTTTATCCAATTCTGAAGAGTTTTGTCACAACAGCTCACGTTATGGCCGGAAGTATTCAATTTCTTTATGATTTCAGGTGTAGAAATCTCATTGCTTTTGTGACAGTCATATATTGTTTTTTCAATGATTTTATTAGATGAACATCTAAAGGTTTGGGTAATCCTGTATCACATCTCGTCTTGAGTTCATAAGATTTGTTTTTGACTATTTTATGTACAATTGAGAAAGGAATTTCGATCAAATCTGATAATGCTTGTAATAGTTTATTTCCTTCGAAACCAAATTTGAGATGTAGATTTTTATATACATTGAAACATACTTTCTGTGTTTGAATATTCAAATTCATACGAATCTTATTCACTGGTATCTCTTTTTCGCATTGTTCACCATCACTACACTGGAAAAAGTCTGCATTGTTATCACACTCGTTATTACTATTAGTACTTATCCAAGAACGCCAAGAACGCCAAACAGATAACAAAAATTTTAATTAATTATAACTGCACCAATATCGAATTTTAACATTCAAATCGCGATTAGTTCCTGAACTGATCATTAATGACACGATGGCGATAACCATCCCCGCATTCCCCGTTTTCTATTCGTCACCGTAACATGACTTCAAATTAAATTTTACGACTTTTCAGCCAATAATAAAACTCGGTTAGGAACAATTATCCAATACGAACCGCCAATTCTACAGTCTGCGTGGACTAGTTCGCAGCCGGTTCATTTCCATGTATTGGTTTTTTTGGCCTTTGAGAGTGCGGCCAGCTTTAAGTGTGCACAATATTGTTTACTTCGACTATACCTATTTCCAGTTTCGAAATTCCCACCATCATTTTTCATATGTATTAATTAGGATTTCTAATCCTTGCAAATTACTATGTAATATTGAACTATATAGGACTTTCACCGTTGGAATTTCTGAAACTGTATGGTGTATATAGTCGATTAAATGAAAAAATATTACTCATATCAATGGTGAATTGAATGATATGAAAGGATTCAAAATATGAGAGGAAAACTCAAAAATAACTTCTTAATTTTTGTGCTTCGAGGATCATGTTTTGCAAAAAGCATAAATTTATTAATTATGAAAAAAATAAAACAGATATCTTCCAAAAATATTCTCTTTTCACCAACAGAGTTAGCATCAGATTCATTTTACTCTAGAGGTTTCAATTTTACCTATCAAATTGAATTTTGTGCTTTGTTTTTGATTATATCTTTTTTATTTTGACTCTGAGAATGTTTAATGTAATATAGCTTACTTTCTAATATAGCCATTTTGTTAATGTATAAAATGAAAGAAAATATAAATTTGGTAGTGTGAAGATTCAGCACTCAGATAATTTTTTTAATTATTTGTGAAAACAGAATATCTCCTGAGTATTTTCTCATTCATCACGTATTTTTGTTAATAGATTACGGATTACTGAAATTGAACTATAAAAGTCTATGGATCTGAATTGGTTTTGAGGTATCTTTATACCATATCATTTTACAATGGAAATTCATAACAGAAATGATCAATGAATCAACATGTCTAGGGGTTGGTTAATTATCCTCTCTAATATATTTTACTACGAAACATTCATAAAATTTGTGACAACGCCCTAGGAAATATCGAATAAAATATGAAAATATATCTACAGTTCACCACCGACATAGTTTGTAACAAATGAAGAAGAAACACGCAGAAATGTAATCCATCCGTGAAGAATCCACAACTCTATAAACGGTGTAATTCATTTGTAGATAATGAATAAAACCTCTGAGATTTGTAGAGCTGATAAAATACTGTACGAAATATTTGTGCATGTGCATGTGCATGTATAAACAAGGGAATGTGAAGATTATCTAACAAACTTCTACCTTCTCAACATAATATAATTTGTTTCTGCGGGTACATTCATTACTCATACATAGAGGTGTTTTGTTTTGTGAGGGAGTGATGAATAGAATAGGGTTGACCAGGTCGATTACCTGACTGATTGTACTAAAAATAGTTGTGATCAATAAAGTAGCTGTTACTTTCTCATTCTCCTTCTCATTTGAATTATTTTGTGAATAATTCATGAATGCTTTTTGTTCTTTCGCATAATTATTGGCAGTACAGTTTGTGTTATCAAAAATAGTCTAATTTTTGCCAGACATAAAGAAAATTTACATTTGCTGAATTGTTTTGGACAGACTGGTTTACAAATTAAAAAATGTGTTATTACTGTTATTTAGAGTGAGAGCATGTGCAATGACATCATTGTTAAACCTATCGTTATAAAAAATAAATAGTACATTGTTTTAGTAGGCAAAAAGTCATTTTTCTCTGGCAAGCGTGGAGACTGATGCACGACCGTAGGAGAGCTATACAAATCTTTTTTTTAAATATATGTGATGGGAGCGGCCCTTTACTTGATAAAAATCCATAACGTATTTAAGAAATACTTCATTGTGAGATTTCCACTGAACAGTTTCACAAAATGCAACACGTGTTTCGCTATACAATAGCTTCTTCAGGCATGTATATACTTCAGGCATGTCCAAACCTTTTTTTTAAATGAGCAAATTGTCACTGAAAAGTCTTCTTGAGATAAATCAGTCAAAATAGAAAATGATTATTTTTAATGCCGGATGTAGTAAAAGCTGTCACTTTTGGTGCCGACTCCAAATGTGTATTTCGTTCCTTGTATTTGACTACACCCTTCTGATGAGAGCCAACTAGCTAGATTCACATATCTACAATTTGCCAATTTGAGTGCTTTATCCAATGACTTCACCTATTGGTGTTTATCATGAGACTCACGCTATTTTTTCTGTATTCAGGCTTAGACTCAAATTTCAAGTAGGTGGCCAAAGCGGCCTCCAGGGCCATGTCGGTCAAATTGTTATAAACTCAAAGTATTCTGACGTACAACTAAGTGACACCTTTTCTTGCACTTGCACATACTGATGAGAGTCAAGTAGCTCGAAATATTTATGAACGGTGCACCTATTTGAGTGCTTCGTTTAATACATTTATCGTTTACCTTTTGATGTTTATAATGTCACCCACGATATTTTTTGCGTATTTTATTTCGTCATATTACAGTTTGAATACGAAATTCATGATTATCAGAGTCGTTGAACTGTTACAACTAAATAAATGTCATTTTTTATACCAGACTGATAATGAACACAATGTTGTTATAGGTAATATTCAAGTATATCAAGTTAATGTCATACTTCAATTCTATTTTCTAAGATCTTCGTTGAAATGGTTTTATTCAACTTCTATGAATCTCAATGTTCAGGGTATCACAGTTTCTAAGAAGTATGAGTAGATCTCTTTCCACAGTTAAGGAGATTCTTACATATGAACCTGTATTATTGAATATTTAACCTTGAATTCAATTAAATGTTTCAGAAAATATTTCCTCGATTTGTTTCAATAATTCTAGAGCCTTGTAGTCGATTGGGAAATAATAATAACAGTGGATAAAACAGAGGAAAAATAACAACCAGTGTCGTATGTTTCTTGGTGCGAATTCAAAAAATCAAGGTCGTTCAACATATTTTTGAAGAAACCTAGGCTTACGTTGAGGATTCTCTAAACTTCTTCCGAAAAGAGGATGGTAGATGACATAATTTTGTATGTACGAGAAAAGCACACAAACGAGAGAAAAAGTTTATCATGGATCTGAAATACTCTGATTGAGTTCACCATGTCCATAACAACGTATACTATTTCACAGTCAATAAAAAGGACAATAATACATATATTTTTAAAATCGGCTGGTGGGAACTGAAGATACATCTAAATTCTATAAATGCTTGGGACAAGTCTACCGACAAATTTTTTCAAACTTTTAAATTTTTTCATAGAGTATTAGCTTAGTTTCCGGATTGCCACTCCTCGTTTTGACTTATTGATGGTAATTCAAGTAGAAAAATATGAAAATATAAGTTTTTAATATTGTGGGATTGATTGACACCCTTGTTCGTGAAGATGGTGAGACAAACAGAGAAGAGGAGTAGATTTAGATTATATTCAAATAAGACTTTATTGTTTGATTTTCACTAAACAGTTCAAAAAACCTCAACACGTGTTTCGTTATGCAATAGCTTCCTCAGGCATGTTCATACTGAGTTGATTGTAAATAATAAGTGCTGTATACAGGCTCCCCATACGACATGATACCTGTAAACCAAACCATTAATTTTTCGGGAATTTCTCCATGTCATTATATGTTTATTGATTGAGGCTGCAAAAGGAAATTATTTTGGAGTATACAGGGTGGCTAAAAAGTAGGACATATCAAAGTTGTATTTTTTTAAATGGAATACCCTGTATTTCGTAACACTTTTGAACAGTTCAGGAACAAATAATATTATTTCATGAAACTTTAACTACTCTCGAGTTATTGATTTTTTTATGAAAATGCTAGGTACAATTGGAAATTAAATAACATGGGTAAAATCAGTTTCTCAATATTATACAGAATGTTCAAAAATCATAGTCACTTTTTTATAATTTCGGACAAAGATAACTTCGTTATTCCGAACATAACATCCTATATTTTTTTGGTCTAACAATATAAAATTCGATTATCTTTCATTTTATTTTGGAGTTTCCTGTACCTAACCTAAATAGTTTTCCAGATATTGGCTTTTTCAAATAGTAGTTCTTATTTCAATGGATTCTTGGATAGCTTTGAAACGACATTCATTCAAAGAAATAATTCTTATTGACAGTTCTTGTGTTTAATTTTTAATTGAAAAATGTAATGAAAACTTATCCCGTTCAAAAGCGGATAGATATGATTTTAGCAATTGATGACTGTTTAGAGAATTGCCTTTTGGCGTCGAGGGTGTATGCCCAAAAATATCCATACCTGAATTATCCAAACATGTTGGTTTTCGAACGATGGCTACACGAATTTCGTAGGACTGAAAGTGTAGCTTATGAAAAGGCAAATAGACCAAAACCTATCATTGTAAATGAGGAGAATGAATTTCTCATTATGGGATCAATAATAGGAAACCCTCATACGAATCAACGTAAGATCGAGAAAGATAAAGGGATAAGCAGACAGAGCATTTTTATGATAATAAAAAATATAACTATCACCTGTACGTATTCAGATGCACTAGAAATTATTATGAAATAGACTTCTATCGACGAATCGACTTTTGCCTATGGTTTCTGGACAAGTTTAGCGAGGATGAACATTTTTTAGATTTTATTTCATTTTCTGATTAATCTTCTTTTCATAGCGATGGCTTAATGAACAGACACAACTTCTATTATCATCAATCTAATAATAAAATAAATGTCGTTTCAAAGCTATCTTAAAACAAAGAATGCTACTACTTGAAAAAGCCAATATCTGAAAAACTATTCAGGTTAGGTATGGGGAACCCCAAAATGAAAAAAAGATGATTGAATTTTATACTGTTCAGACCAAAAAAACACAGGGTGTTCTATTTGCAATAACAAAGTTATCTTCGTCTGAAATCAAAAAAAAGTGTCAATGATTTTTGAGCATTTTGTATAATATTGAGAAACGAGTTTTATCGAAATCAATAGCCCAAAACCTATTTTACGCTTGGTCAGAATTCGAAGGGTGATTTCTTCTGCAGCCTTAATCAATATACATATAACGAAATGGAGAAAATTTCCAAAAAGTTAATGGTTTATTTTACAGGGACCGTGTCGTATGGGTTGCCCCACTCTGTATAATATATCAATTTGAATCGTATGACTTCCTATTCTATCTTATTGATGACTAATGATTTTATATGAGTTTAGGTATAAAATAATCAGAAATTTAGGCATTATGAAGGAAACTACCAACCTAATGAGCAATAATCGTCCAGCGTTCTAGTATAAACTGATTGAAAATGAAAACATTAATTACCAATGTCCATATCAATGAAATTTCCGAATTCTTCAATCTATTTGAGTATACCAAATGAAAATTTCCAATTGGTAACATTCAAGAAACTTCTACTATGTTCTTTTATTATTTCGGAAAAGGTTCTGTACGTTCAACCAATATAAATGCGTTTGATGAAACTCAGTTCTATCCAGGGATGTGTCACTTAGTAACACTTTGTCTAATGATAAAGTGTTACTTGAATATGTTATGGATTTTCATCAAACATAGACCAATTCAATTACATAGGTTCAGATTGATTCAATTTCAATCTTTGAATATGATTTTATAGAATTTCAGTTTTGGTTTGGACAAAACAGAAACATCTCCAAGGAGGCCCTAATAACTTTGTTACGAATATTTCATATTTATGATGCTAAATGAATAGAGCTTTATACGCAAGCATACTCCGATGACTTGGTAACAGGTAGATACTAACTTTCAAAACCTTTCAAGGAAAGTCATTCTCAAACAATAGAATCAGTAGGATCAAATATCTGTAGAATATTTCAAATGGTTCCTTTCGAGTCATTCTTCGACTTATAAGTTAATATGACATTCATCATTCCAAAAATGTCTATAATCACTGCAGTCTTGGTGTGTTGAACATATATCCAAGTCAACGAAAACCTTGGCGTAGTTTAATGAATGAACTTAATATAACTGTCGAGGAGGAATAACAGGGCCCGATACTAATAACAATATTTCTTTATGAATGATAGGTATTCGAATTTTCGATATCTAAGTGAGTTCACAGACGTTCTAATTTCAGTGGATAATGAAATTCTGATTATTTACTATACTAAATTTTTCTGGTAACAGAAAGGCAGGTTGGATATCATAGTTTTCAAAGGCAAAGAATGGTGTAAATATACGATAATGTTATAAGTACGAGAACAAATACAATACTCAGAAACGGAAATGATGATATCATCTGATTTGAGAAATGCCTAGAAGTTTTCGGTCTTCTCAGGGTCTCTTAATAAGTGTGAACATCATTTTCAAAACAAAACGACAGTTTGAATAAACTCGGTCGACAATCCGAAGGTGCACCACTTTGTAAAGGTACCTACAATTTGGCAATAGAATTTGGAACCGATAGTCTGATACTGTACTTATTCGTTCAGTACAATCGAAACAATGAGCTGGAGATAAAATTTTCAATGGATTTTTGGGTTTTGCCTCATTACGCGGTGAAATAGCTTTATAGCATGACATAAATGCTGATAGTCTGATGAAAATAATATATGTGCAGATATACTATTTGAAATATTGAAAAAAAAACATGAAATATCATTTACTCTAGGTTGTCTTCTACATATGAACTGTTATTGAAACGGAATAACAATATATTTTTTGAATATTCTATGGTACCACTCAGATCGGTCAACCCAATTCTAAACTAATATGTTGACAGTAAAAATCAAGATAAAAGCGTGAAAACCAATTAAAGCTCATTCCCAATTGTAAAAATAGACATAAACACTTGTCGAATATGAAGGAGGGGTTCATTTATACAATTGCACTATTGATCTCGGCAAAACTTCAATTATTCAACGCAGCACTTTTATATTTTTCGCGAAAATGAATTTCCGTAAAACTAGATATGTTTTTATAGCCGTGCCAGAGCTGATTTTAAATGAACGTGTCATATTGAAACGTGCAAATAAACGTGAGTGCACAGGTGAGTTGTTACCTTCTACCAGAACACTATGCAAGGATGGTTCACTGAGTTTTGAGAAACACTGGACGTCGAACTGCACAGTGCCTGAAACAGACCTCTACCTAGTGCGCTGAAGCCTCATCGATCCGGGCTTGATAGAATCAGCACCATTGGCGGAACCACATTCGTGTTATGGATAGGTGGGTCATCTTTTAAGTTTTTACAAAAAGTTGAAAAAAATTATGAACAAACTGTTATATCGTTCAAAAATATATCCACTATTGGGATGTATATACTTTTGCATGCGTTTTCCTTTAAAACGTGGTTTCAATAACTTCTTCAGATGATAAAAAAGTCGTTAGGCAATAAGTTAGGATAATACAGGAAATGAGTCATCAAACAGATGTTATTTTTGTTCAAATAATCAACTGCTTCAAGTGCTGTGTTGAAATTGGTGTTTTCATGATGAAGAACAAGCGACGTTTCAAATTGTTTTTTCTAATTTCGTCGAAGTATTTCGTCAAATGAATTTTTGCGTCAACTTCTCCAAAAATGAGCACTTCTAGCACTAGAACTGCAACACTCTTCTCGACGCGCGTTTCACCAACCGAGTTGGTGTCATCAGGAGATGAAGCAGACTTATGCTATATCTTATACTGGTCTCTATATCTAAAAGGGTACACTTTCACTTTCCGACACACATCAATGATTTTGGGTAGAAATTTGCGGAAATTTTCTCGTGACCGTTCCCGCTAATTTCAACAGAATGATTCATTGAAAGATAGTGAATAATGGGCTGGTTGTGATGGGATTTTTGGCAATATAGTGCTAGTGTCATGTACCGATCTCAACAATTTCAGACAGTTTTCATTTATTCCAATGCCGTTTCCAAGGCGTGTTGTTTGAAAGAGTTTTAATGGCTCGTTTAGTCTGACCGATACATTTTTCGTGGCAGTCACACTAATTTCATATATCCCGACTTTTCATTTTCCTACATATTGTCTTTAGAATTATCTAACATTTGTTATAGTTAGTAAGAAGTTTTGAAGGCTACTTAAACATTCAACTTACCAAAAATACGATCGAATCCGTTAGTGTCTTTTAGGAAAGCGAATATTTACGAAGATTCTTCCTAAATTTACTTTTCCTAATTAACTAAAAAAAATTGTTCTAAAATTGTTCGTTCCGTTAACCAGCTGACGAACGTCAACCCTCAGAAGTCGAAACTTGTGCGAGCAATGGATTAACGA
>WOGR01016816.1:0-10759 GCA_015342045.1 Leptinotarsa lineolata | reverse complement strand
GAAAACATAAAGTTGATGATGGTGGCCGGAAGACGAAACGTCGGATAGCAAATCTAAAAACAACATTATGTAGCAGGGAAAAAGTGGAAATGTGGAAGTGCAAATTATTTTCGAATCCTTCGAAAAATAAATCCAGACATTTTTTTCCGGATATTTCCGGATTTGCTCGGAATTTCAGAACTTTCTCAACGGCATATTGTTAGTCAGGCAGATGCGCAACTTTGACCCAATTTAACCATCTTCGTATCTCTCATAATTTCCGAGATCCCAATGGTGGGATCGAGTATGAAACACCCTGTATTTTAATTGTAGAGATTGATCTTCTTGGATCTCTATCAATTCTAATTCTCCAGATGCTTTTTTGATTTTAATGGAAATGGAGTCTTTTGTACAGCGAAACGCGTGTTGCGGTTTTTAAAACTATGTAGTGAAAATCCCACGATGAAGTGTCTCTTCAACACATCAAAGCGTTATTGCCAGCCTGGTTTTATGTAAACACATTTTTGCCTTTGCAGTCTTTGGGGTGGGGCTGGTAAGATTTGCAAACAGCCCTTGTACAGCAAACAGTAACTTAATAGGGACGTGTTATAGAAGAAGACAGTGCACGGATATAGATGGATCGCCTGCTGGAAATTGTGCTAATGGAATAGGAGCTTGTTGTGTCAGTGAGTCAACGAAAACAATTGCATTTGAACTTTGTGGCAAGTAAACGCTTACTGCTTACTCAATTGTTTCAGTTTTGAGGACATGTGGCGAGACATCTTCTTACAACAGTACTTACTTCACGAATGCTGCCTATCCAACCCCAGTGACTGGAAGTACCAGATGCACTATGACCATACAGAGATGCAATCCTGATATTTGTCAGGTATCAGTGAATTTTATGAATTGTACACAAAATCACCAGAGCTCTGGACTTTGCTGTCTGCAAATGTCTCTCTGCACTATGCAAACATTATTCAGTAACAATATGAGGTATAATGATTGAATCAATGTACTTTCATTGCTCATTGAACTGCTCAGTTTTTTGCGATAGAACTCCAAAGAATTTGGTGAAGTTTTAGATCTAAAAACACAGGCTTTTACGGCCAGAACATGGATTTTGTTCTATTCAATGTATCAATTGATTACAGACGAATATATTGAATTAACAAAAATTCAGAAAAATTTTACTGTTGACGGAAAATAATCAAATTCCTACCGTTAAACAAATCGAGAAATATGACCGTATTTGAAGACAAAAAAATTGATGTTGTGGTTTCTGGGGCAGATACATTCAAATTTATCCTCAGAATACTTCTGTTACGTCACTATACCATATACCAAATGTAAAATTTTATTTTTCTAGCCCATTCGAAATACGAAATATAACAACAAAAATTGTTTTCATAATCAGTAAGTAGAGATTGATCCAAATTGGGTAGCATCATTGGTACGATAGTGGAATCATTCCTACACTCATCAAGATATGAGGAACGAAAAACAATTGTATTTATCCTTATCTTTTTTTCAGGGTAATATACCTTTTTATAAAGTTAAGCTATGTATGTAATATTTTTGATGGTCGAGAATTCCTTACAAATATTTTCCATTTTGAATGACAATCGATCCAGATGAAAAAAACTTGTTTATGGCCGAATACTTTGCCTTTTATATTTCGGGATTAGAGAACAGAAATGAATAATAATCATCAAAAATTACTTTATTGTTTTTCAAAAAATTCCACAGGAAGATCTATACACTTTTTCATGCGTTTGAACCAATTGTCGAAGCACTTTTGCCACTCTGATTGAGGTATCTCCAAAACATGCATTCTGAATGCAGCAACCGCTTCTTCAAGTGTCGAAAAACGTTGACCTCTCAGTTTNCCAAGAAATCAGGAAAACCAACCGCTTCTTCAAGTGTCGAAAAACGTTGACCTCTCAGTTTGTTTTTTACATACGAGAACAAAAAGAAGTCATTTGGTGTCAAGTTAGGACTATACGGCGGATGTATCATCAAATCGATGTTTTGGGTGCTCAAAAATGCAGTTGTTTGAGCCGATGTGTGAGAGCTCGCATTGTCATGGTGAAGAGTGATGTGGCAGTTGGTTTTCCTGATTTCTTGGAGGACAACTGGCAAACAAATGGTTGTGTACCACTCAGAATTGACAGGCGACTATTTGCTTGGAACTGCTTCGTGCGCGAACAACGTTTGTTGGATTTGACTCTTCTTGAAACACACATACAGTGGACTGCTGTTTACTTTCGGGCTCATACGCGTAAACCCACGATTTATCACCTGTCACGATGTCATAGACGTGTTTCGAAGCACCGCGATCGTATTTTTTGAGCATTCCCTTCGACCAATCGACACGAGCCTTTTTTTGAGCGATTGACAAATTGTGTGGGATCCAACGTGAACAAATTTTTTTGACAGTCAAATGTTCATGCAATATTGAATGTATGCTGGTATCACTAATGCCTAAGGTTGTCCTAATCTCACGATAGGTCACATGACGATCTTGCAATCTCAGTTCGCGCACAGCATCAATGGTTTTTGGAACAACAACTGATTTTGGACGACCTTCACGTAATTCGTCTTGGAGTGAACTACGACCTCGATTGAATTCACCATACCATCGATAAACACTGGTCCTTGATGGAGCTTCATCGCCAAAAATTGAATTAAGTTCATCTATTCACTATTGCTGAGTGAATTCCCGTCGAAAGTTGTAAAAAATAATTGCACGAAAAAGTTCACGATTTAATTCCATTTTTGGACCGAGATGAATCTTTTAAGTTACTCTAAACAACACAAATAGCGCTCGTATGTCAAAACGTTCTGAGTACGTATAACCTCAAAAAAGTCCAAATTTACGATAGAGCTGTTAGTTGCCAGATTGCAACACTAGGGTTGCCAAAACCCGAAACAAAAAAGCCAATCTATCGTATAGTTCGTCGCTATTGAAGAATCTCTTCTGCTTGTATTACTGTCATCGATATTCAGCTTTGAAAACATCAAGTATGAGTCTCGAATACTAGTTGTATTTAAATTTTTCGTACATTCTTTTCAATTCACCATTTTCGATTACATTAAGTGCTGCCTTTGTTTATTGTAACTTCTCGTTTGCGCTTGTCTATATTTTTTGCACGCGATGAAGATTGTGCTGAAACTTTCATCATATTTAAATTACCTGTCTTGGCTTCACATTGTGATTTTACATCATTAGCGAAAGTTAACTCTTCGTAGCTCATTTCATTACAAAATATTTCAGACGTTTCTAAAAAACCTTTATGGGCAGCTCATCCAAAATCTTATTCGTGGTATACAAACATTCTTACAGCCAAACTTTTTCTATATAATGTGCATTAATTTATCTATGTTCAATTTTAGAGTAGATTTTGATCCCTTTTCTCTAGTTTCGGTAGATTCAGAGTGATTAGGGGAATCCAACAGAGAACCCAACAGAGAAGTCCATTTTTCATTCATGTTATCTTCAAGAGTAATCTTTCATCAAGTCATAGAAACGTTGATGTTCACTGATCTTGCAAGAAAGATAATCATATTTAGTGAAAACTTCTCATTTCTTGCAACGTAAGATGAGCAATTGAACGATTACGAAATATCATTTTTTGTTTATCATCTACTTCTCAGGTAATAACCATAGCTTCCTGCTCCCCACAATCCTTGGTCCTTACCAGGGATGGCAAAGATGCTTCTTAGCAAGGTGCACCCCACAGCTATTTTAAAAGCCTTCATCTGTTCATGAAGAAAGAGTGGTTTGAACAATTCAACTGAATGTAGAATTTTCAGCACTGGTACAATTTATAGACTTCAAAAAGTGAGTCTGAAAAACTGTGCAATTCTATATATTCAGAAGTTGAAAAGATCTCTAGTGGGTGGAAATGATGTTTCAACTTTTGAGGGCTAAACAGAAGAGGTGGTCTTCCATTGCTCAATATTTTTTTTTATTTTCTATTTCGGAATTCAGGGCACCCCACCACTATGACAGCACAAAGTAACCGTTTTTTTCATAAATACGTTATGTTTGGGCTCTGGTTTTGTAGTCATTGCCCTGTGGTGAAATCTGCAGGGAAAACTAGAGGACAAATCTTGTTTAAGCTTGATTTCACAACTGATCGTCGTACATCTTTGATATTCGAAGATTAAGTTATCTGTAGGGAAGATGCCTTCGCCCTCCACTAAGGTTTATCGTTTGAACAAAATTTAGCTCGACAATGCATTTGTGGTTCAGCCTGATACCACTGATGAGACCCATGTCGAGTCGGAAGAGCGCTGTGATGCTGGGTGATAAACGCGTTGTTTTTGAGGTCTGGTTCTGAACTTTATATTTTATGTAGATGATCTCCGGAAAAAATAACTCTGTTTCAGTTTGTCTCGCCTCGCGGTATGAATTCGGTTTTGTTGAAAAACGGTTAGGTTAGGTTAGGTCAAGAGTGAGTGGGTTTATTTGACCCTTCATAGCAACTAGCAAGGGTTCATTGTGGCTCACATCTAGTCAAACTCAACCAAATGAACCGAGCTTCCTAAAGAAGCCGATTAGTTTATATAGTGAGTGATCTTCCAGGTCAGATGATAAGAATGGGGCTCTGTCAAACTCTAAAAAAGGGATATGATCTGCTGCTTTATCATTTTCAAAACAGAGGCGACACACACTGTCTTCCGACGGTCCGAGTTTCTGCATATGATGATTCAGATGACAGTGACCTATGAGGAGGCCTGTTAGACATCGTAGTTCATCCCCACTGTAGTTCAACAACTGTTTGGTTTCAAGCTTCAAATAGTGAATGAACGCCTTGAAGTGAGTCAATCCTGAAAGATTTCGCCAGAAGTCTTTGAATCTTCTTGCCATCCAGGTGTTCAATGTTTCTTCGGCAAAATCTGAAGCGATGCCAATGATAGGTTCTGGTCCGATGAAGCTGCTTGCAGCACCCTCCTTTGCAATGGAATCAGCAGTCTCAGTGCCTTCCAGGCCAGTGTGGTCAGGAATCCAGAACAGGGACAATTTGTTGAGGAGTCGTTTTTGACAATTTGCTACCAATTCAGACGTTGCTCGGTAGGAGCCAGGAGCTTCCAACGCCGCTTGACTGCAAATAGGTACATTTTATTTGTAATGGCAAACGGCAAATTCTCTAACTGTTCTCCGAAATCTCAAATGTCACTCTCCTGTTTGACTTCTGTTGGAGATGACTAAACCAATCAATTCTTATCGGATTGAACTCATTCGTACGTTGAACACATCGTCCTTGAAAGGTGTCTTCTTTTATGAAGACGCTATCTATAAAATCGGCAAAAAACTCAATACACGAATGTCACAAACGAGGTTTTCAAGGCGATCTGATAGTAAACCAAGCTTTCACTGCAAGGTAACTAGATGAAAGTATATAAAATCAAACCAAACCAAACAGTGTTGTTCTGACTAACACAGATCCCATCAATTATGCTACCTGGTTTTGGATCATGAATGCTTGGTTTTTATGTATTCCTTCATGCTTATAAATTTATTGATTCAGTTATATCCACAAACAAGCAGACGGTTTGGCAACCGAACATTTTCTTGGCAGTCATTCGGTTAGTTATACGGATATTCAATGCACCTTTCGTAATTTATAAATTTTCATGAAATATCGCTTTATTCAATCTGAATTGAAGTAGGTCATTCAATTAAGGTACCGAAATTGGATGGCTAGCAAAAAACACCAAATTTCATGACAGCCTTCAATTTTGTTCAAGATGGATTCCATACCCCAATCAAGAAACTTGATTTCAAGACAATTTTAACTTGCAATTTATATCATAACCATTTTATAATGTAATAAACATTTGAGTTTGTAATTAACTATTACATTCAGTGCAATAACTCGATAATCTCATATAATAGTGCTTCAGTTCGAGAGTTTGTTTTAGATGATTCTTCACAAATTATCTTACCATAAAAACTGGAGTTTCTGAGTATTAAAACCTAATCAGATCGAACAAAATCACCATCGATAGTTAAATATTCATATCAATGAAGCATTCGGATTTCTCTTCATGAAATTTTGTTAATAACAAGAATAAGGTTTTCAATGAAAAGAGAAACAATTCCTCATTCACAAAAAACTACTACGGTTCATTAGTGCTCACCTACTGTTAACTAGTACGAAACTAATTTCATTTATTTGTAATCATCATGGTTTGTCATGCTACTTATAGAATCACGACTTTTGGTGAAAAAATGATGCGGTTAATTGAAAGAAATAATAATGATAGTAGTAATGAGTGCCTTTGTTACAGAGAAGATGAATGAATATACATGCCATGAAATAAATCAAATATTGGGAGAGATGAACTGAATGTATGTTCTTCCATATAACAGACAAATGAAATGAACAAATGTAAATGTTAGTTGATACATTCATTAAGATGCATTTATTTAGATTAAAATAGATTAATATGGGCTTCTGGGCTGAACAGCCACTACACTGTGACCTTTGCAGGTCTATTGTGTGTGCCCTCATGTTTGCTAGAGTTCCTTGTCTAGGCCCGTCCTTGTAACTAGACTCCATAGGTGGGACCTTAAGTTCTCCATGTATTGAAAGGGTTGTGGTTTTTCCTCCCCTAACGTTACAAACCTTATCCTTGACAGACCTCCGCAATAGCATAGTATGTGTACGGAGGTTTCCTTATCCTCTTGGCAAAACCTGCATAGGGCTGTGTCTGCCAGTCCGATATTGTTCATGTGTTTGTTGAGTCTACAGTGTCCCGTAATAGCCCGACCATAACTCGAGTTGATCGCCTATTCAGACTTAATAGATACTCCGTGAATTTTGGCGATGGCTCTTTAAGAAATCTTCGGCCTGTCTCATACCCGGCGCCTTATTCCACCATTTTTGAAATTGTTTTCCTTCCAGTTGCAGTTATAGGTTTTTCGCAGCGCTTTTGCTGTACCACAAAAGGGTTCTGGGCCAATGGAGGAACATCGTGCTCATTCTCGTGCTAGTAAATCAGCCTCTTCGTTGCCCTTGCATCCTGTGTGGCCTGATACCCAGGCTAATGACAGTCTGTTCCAGCTGCCTAGTTCTTGTAGATTTTCTAGGCAGTTCCAGACCAGTTTGGAATACTTGTTTACAAGAAGGATTTAGAGTTTTAACAACTTCTTATTATTATTTGCGAGCGCTTTCGATAGCTGTCAGTGCTATCATCCTCATGGCTCTATTGAATTTAAACGTTTAGTCTTCTTGTTCGTTCTCTTATCCGTCTAGATACAGATGATGGCACTGCTAGCTATCGAATGCGCTGGCAAATAATAATAAGAAGTTGTTAAAACTTTAAATGCTTTTTGTAAACAAGTCTCAATATTAAATTATTGATAATAACACATTGGAAAGAAAGGAAAACCAGTTGCATCGATCAACAGTCTAATTCTTACACTAGGTTGTGAACATATACACATAGTCATGGGTGAACAAATTCTTAGATATTAAAAAAACAAAATATAAAAATATAAATCAATAATAAATATAGCATAAACATTTAATTTTAAAAAAGGCTCACGATATCGTAAATCCACAACAAGAATTCTATCTTCGACACCAGGATTAACAACTAACTTTTCCTTCTCATATATTATTATTATATACAACTATAATAATATCAAGAATAATTTTGTAAATATTCTTTCACACTGTAAAACATTTAGATTCAAAATATTGTTTCATTCTGATTTTGAACTGATTGAAATTAAGTCTTCTTAAGAATTCATTTTGGATGTTGTCAAACAAAATTTGGGTATTTTCAATAAGTCGCCAGATCTGGTGTTATATTCATGGTTGTGAGAGAAATGATTGAATTAGAATACAATGGAATAGAACAGAACAGACTAGAATAGCATAAAAGGGAATGGAGTAGAGGTGGAGTGTGATGTTGTGGAGTGGATTGAAATGGGGTCGAGTCGAGTCGAGTGGGATGGCGTATGGTGAAGGAAAAGGACAACGAAGGAAAATTAAGGAAATAGAAGGGAAGCATAGGTGAGAGTAGGAAAAACTAAGAAAGGTAAAGAAAGAGAAGAATATGTAAAATAAATGATGTCAAGACAAATATAGCTAGAACTGAATATTCGAAAGAATAAACAGTAAAATTCTCCGCTCATTGAACGAAATTACAAATTGACTATCAAACAGGCTCCATAGCCCGCCCCAAAAAGACCTCTTTGTTGAAACTTCAAGAAATTCAAAACAGTTTACTTCGTATCTGAACCAATAGCAACAAAAATAGATTTCACAAGAGAATTAAAAAGATATGATCAGTCACTGACTAACTAAGGTGACTCCCCCATGCATTCTTCAAGTCCTTTTTGGCAAAAAGTCCGATCACCTGGGGAATAACGAAATAGTTCTTATGATCAACTTCATGACGTTTTGAATGTTAGCATCCACAATCGTTTTCGAGTGATAGCAATTTAAGAAACAAAAGACAACAAATCCTGAACCAAAATATTATTTTCTTCAAAGAATGCAGATTACTCGTATTTCATATAAAAAATCAACTGCTCTTGTTCCTTATAACAAATCATCTTCTTCCATTACCAGCAATAAGTCATCATTGTTTGTTATTTCTGAATCTACAAAATGTGTTACCTATTCAAAAATTTTAAAGTCAAATCATGTTTGATGTAAACTCAGAACTATACTAATTTTTCTATGAATTTCAGTATTCAATTTTCGTAGTAGTTATTACAGGAAAGTATCTAAATGTTGTCGGTAATACATGATGTAGAAATACTTTACAAAATGTTGAATGCAACGTTGCTGACGTTGACGTAAACAGTACATGTTTCTCGGGGATGTTTATCAGGACCACTGTTTTATGTTAATAATCGATTCAATGAAGTATTTTGATGGTCGTGAAGCGAAACTTGTGGTATAATGAGTATAAATTTCCAGAATATTTCTTGAGTATCATTATCAAGATGAATATCCATAATTCAATAGTTCAAATTTTTACAAAAGAATATTTAGTACTATACAACTTGTTACTGTTACTTGTACTTACTATAAAACTTATTAACAATATGCTATCATTCATTTCATCGTTTATAGTTACTACATTTCCATTCTGATTTTAAGAAGGCGCTAAAGGACCATTCAAAATTGACACTTAAATGGAATTGTATTTGAAAATAATTGTCATTAGCAGTGGAAAATGTTGAAAACAAAATTCAATCAATTCGTGCTCATCATGATGGTTTATTATATTGTAAAAAAAATTGTCTTATTTCTTCTGGCCTATAACAACTCTGTCTTCAAAGTCAACTACTGTGTGAGCATAAATATCGCGCTTCATGAAATTGGAGAGTAGAGTGTTATTATTAATATATTACTATTTACCTTAATCAATCCATGTTTCGTATGATGGCTCATCGTGAAATAGGATTTTTTATAATTCTAACAACTCTCAGGTCGAGCTCAGATGCTGTGTAACATTAAATTAGAGGTCAGAATATCATTACTCATATATCACAACAATTTATTATTTTCTCATTATACTGTTAAAAATAGTTTTTCATTCCTATAACAAACCTTCCTTCATCAACTACTGTGCGTTCATAAACATCGCTTAAAATAAAATTAGGGAGAAAAGTAGTATCATCATCATTATCATCATTAATATTACAATCATTATCATTAGTATCATTAATATCATTATTATTATTATCATCCATTACCTTGCGTTCGGTTCACGAAATTCTTCTGATATTTATATTTTATCTGGCTTCGTTCCACATCAAATACAATGAATCTGAAGGTTGATTGTCTCAATGTGGGTAAAAATAATATTATGATGGCTGCAGCTGGTGTAGCAAATCATATAAAACAATATCAAACGAGAACACATATGAAACTTGAAATTCACTAGTAGGCGTGACACCTACTAATATTTTATGTTTCATACTTAATCGCAGCGCTGTTGTTTTACTGATGTCATTTTTTGTACTTAAACACGTATAGTTCAAATTGGAATATAGAGGGCATTCCAACGAAAACTTGACCCCTCCTGTAAGTCAAAAACGTACGTGTAATCGAACATTTCAAAGAACATGTCTATTTTTATTTCTAGGGGGACTAATTCTGATATGATAATCATACCCAAAATTTCACCCCCCTACCCCGTCTATTTTTTCAATGGCATGGGGGTTTGAGTGATACATCATTTGAAAGGTCTTTTATCCCTCTATTACTTCTGTAACTTTTTTCGAAATTGGTCCAGTCGTTACTGAGAAATTGAATGTTGAACGTTTTATTTATGAAAAAACAGAAAATTCGCTGTCACTCATTTTATTGAGGAATTCAACAAAATATAATATCAATGGCAACACAATCAACAAATAAATTGTTCAAAATGACCTTCATCTAGCTCCATACAATAATACAGTCTACTTTCGAAAGCGTTTCTTACATTGTTGAAGATGTCCGGAGTCAGAAATCGGCATTTCCGAACAATTCTTTGTCGCAGGTCTTTTAGATTTGTAGAATTCATCTAATTAGTAGTGAACGTTTTGAAATGGACGACACTGTTAGTTTTGTCTGCACTGATAGTTTTTATTGAATCTAGTTCTCGTAGAACAAAAAGTAGATACTTGGCCACTGTCACTTCTTCAGGAATTATTATTCAGTCATTCTCGTTCACTGTGTTCCAACATGTTTCATTCTACTAAAGTAAGAATAGAAATTGTTGCAATCTATTATCGAAATAATGAATGTGCTAATTCAAATTC
>WOGR01016725.1:0-10687 GCA_015342045.1 Leptinotarsa lineolata | reverse complement strand
AAATTTATTTTTTATCCTTAATCAGCCAAACTACGCTTGGTGGTGTGTTGAATATTATGAGAATTTGAAGAATTTTGACAAAACACATCCAGAACTGGATGTTTTGGAATTAAATTCTTGTTTTTTCGATGTTGCTAACTCTCGTACTAATAAGAATAGAGATAATTGTTTCTAGAGTATTTTGTCAAAAAAAATTTCTGTGATTTTATTCATGAATCCTTTTTTGATCTTAGTTTTTTGTAGTAATATTTCTCTACTATGAGTAGGCATCTACAGATTTTATTTTGCCTTATGGTTTCCATACAGGATGAAATAAATCAGTATTATAATGAGAATTGCTTTTTCAGTTACACAGAAGTTGACCCTGTTGTTATTGCTCAAGATGGTGTAGAAATGTTTAAAAAAGAAGGTTTTGAAATCATAATTGTTGATACAAGTGGTAGACACAAACAAGAAGAATCATTATTTGAAGAAATGTTAGCAGTTTCTAACGCTGTGGTGAGTTATGTTCATATATATTTTGAGGTTTTGGTCATTTGTTGTCTATTTTGAGTAAATAACTTTTTAGAAACCGGACAATATTATTTTTGTCATGGATGCCACTATTGGTCAAGCTTGCGAATCTCAAGCTAAAGCTTTCAAACAAAAAGTTGATGTTGGTTCAGTAATAATCACAAAATTAGATGGACATGCCAAAGGTGGAGGAGCCCTCAGTGCGTAAGTTATGGTGTTACTTGATTGAAATAATGTCTAATAGTCATGATTTTGTTTTCCAAAATTAATTTTCAATGTACTAAAATTATTGTAATTTTAATTTTTTTTTTTTAATTTTCAGGGTTGCAGCTACAAATAGTCCCATTATATTTATTGGTACTGGAGAACACATTGATGACCTAGAACCTTTCAAGACGAAACCGTTCATCAGTAAATTGTTAGGAATGGGAGATATTGAAGGTCTCATTGATAAGGTGAATGAGCTGAAATTGGAAGATAATGAGGAATTATTGGAAAAAATTAAACATGGACAATTCACTTTGAGAGATATGTACGAACAATTTCAAAATATTATGAAAATGGGCCCATTCTCCCAAATAATGGTTAGTAATCATTTTGTGAATGTTTCGACTAATATTTCTAAATATCTTCATTCTTCAGGGCATGATTCCAGGATTCAGTCAAGATTTTATGTCAAAAGGCAGTGAACAGGAATCAATGAACAGATTAAAGAGGTTGATGACAATAATGGATAGTATGAATGATGGAGAATTGGATAATAGGGATGGTGCCAAGTTATTCACTAAACAGAATGGTAGGGTCACAAGAGTTGCGCAAGGATCAGGAGTAACAGGTAGGAACTAATGAAAATAAGATGATGGAAGCACAAGAGTTCAACTAGAACACACTAAGGAATATTTCAAAGAATGCCAAAGGCTGTCACATAACTTGTTGAAAGTCAAACTTTCGGCATCTGTCGTTTAGGCTTGAGAAAATGGTAGAACTGAATATGGAATACAACTATTAACTACGATTATAGTACAATTAATTTTAATTGATTCTCTCATTTGTTGAAAATGTCATAAACCAATCCATAATAATTTAAATATTGTTACTGTTGAACTGAACTGTTTTTCAATAACATAAAATCAGACAAATTTTCACAATAAGTCTATTATAGCTCTACCAGAAATCATCAACATTAACAATCACCACTAGCATTCATATTATTACATGTTTTATGTTGATTTTTGTGTCCGTTTATTAACAATAGATACTGTTGAGTATAACATGAAATAAGTAAATTGATATTGCATATGTCTAGAATTGGTCATATGATAATTATTCACTTACAATGGCATAGAAATGTAGAAAGCTTAACAAAGTAGAGTCAACATTTTTTAGAAATCAATTCAAAATTGACTTAATGCAAAACGTTTTTTTGGTCACATTATAAAGAAATATTGACAATTTTTCATCAAAACTCTTAGGGAAAGCATATAGACCATAAACGCATTCAATTTGGGAGGAATACTGAAAAAACTAATTCCTCCTACTAATATTGAATGAGAAGGAAATCAAATTATCTTTCACTGTTTAATCATGAAACATTATTTCTTAAAAAAGTGTTATCCTCAAAACCATCACTTCATCAGTAGTCTAATGTAATATCCATGAACCCATGTCAAGACTACAATACAAAATACATAGGACAGACAAAGATAAGTCCAGGGACATGTAGCAAAACAAAATTGGATACACTCCCAACCAATCTGTTGATAAGAAAAATGTAAATTGCATTGTTCGAAGATGTTTCTAGCAATTTCATCAATTCAATTTTGAAAATTTTTGTAGAGACATGAATAATCTTAATACATGTACGTGTATCTAACATTTCTTATGAATAAATGATTTATTCTATATCCGTCATTCTGATATAACAACTGGGGGTTTATTATAAAATAATTACAAATTAATAAATTCATCAGTCCTTTGAAAACATCTTGTATATTTGAAGCAGTTGCCATAAAGGCTACAAGTTTCAGTGTTTTTCTTTCAAAAATACTTTTGTTATTGTTATTCAATAATTTCTGATCTGCCTAATTTCTTACTATGAATGTAAAAAAACATATCATTGATCTCTTTTCCCAAGTGCATCCTTCCGTATCAACTACGATTATCTCATCAGGGTTGATTCACTTGGAATTCAGTATCAGTCAGTTAAATTAAACTGTCTTTACTTCTAATAGATTTTTAGAAAATATTGAATTTCCAGTTGTTTCAGTTTGAACTATTTTTTTGACTTGAAATCGTAATCAAATACTAGAAAACATTGTTTTGGACGTACCTAAGGTCTCATCAGATGTCTAGGGTTTCGTTCTCAAAGGACAAGACTGAATATGAGCAAGCATGGACCTCTCTTTAAAGAGTTCGTCTATAGAATTGACAAAAGCTCCATACGACGTATTACCTCTGATAAGAGGCATCATTGATATTGCAGATTTGAGTACTCTGCTGATCTCTTAGATGGCGTTTTTGTAATGGAAAATGTCCCTACTTATTTGTAATCTTTGGAGGTTGAACAAACTCATTAATTCTGAGAGTTGAAATCACTTGAGTAATTGTGCTTCCATTTGATTAATCATATAATACTGTGATCATTTTTCAAATATTATAGAGGGATTTTATATAATTATCGACAATCATGTTTTTTTATTATAGAAAGGGAAGTAAAAGAACTGATCGCTCAATACACGAAGTTTGCAGCTGTGGTGAAGAAAATGGGTGGTATTAAAGGACTCTTCAAAGGAGGCGATATGGCTAAAAACGTCAATCACAACCAAATGGCCAAACTTAATCAACAAATGGCCAAGATGATGGATCCCAGAGTGTTACATCAAATGGGAGGTATGTCAGGATTACAAAACATGATGAGACAGCTGCAAGCTGGTGCCGCAGGCGGTATGGGTGGCTTAGGAAATCTAATGAGTGGTTTTGGTGGTAAATAGCGGTTTTATTCAATTTTGTTACTCCATTTATGATTTTATTATTTTCCTAATATATTTTGTGCAAATATTTTGTTTTTTTTTTCTGTTGTAGAACGATTTTTTATATGTATTACTAAATAAATTGATTACCTTATACATGATTATTTTTCAATCAGAACAGTCCAACTAATTACATATCAAAGCTTTATCAGAGGGAACAAATTTGGGGCTATTATTTCGTGGTCGACCACAGCCTAAAAGTCCAGATTTTGTTCTCTTTGATCGTGACTGTGTCTGTGGATGGCGTACTCATAAGGGGACATGTCATCGACCTTACTTTCTCAGGATTGTCCTTGAAAGACAGTTGAGTCCAGCAGCGCATTTGTGGTTCAGTCTAGCACCACTGATGAGATCTATGACAGTTTGAAACAGCACTGTCCGGTTTTGAATCATAAATGCGTAGAGGTGCATATGACATCCTCCAGGTTCAGGCGGAGATCACCTCACCCCTTGCCTCTTATGTAGACCTACGACTTTGTAGGTACATGTGGTAGGTACCCGACGGAAAACAAGTAACCCAGCTAATGTCGCGCAGAGGGCTGAAGTAAAACCATCAGGCACCTATGCAACGTCTTCGATTAGGAAGATTTGTTGCAAGTTATTTACCACTATGAAAAGCAGAAATTAATTTCATTTGGTCGGTACGACCAACCGATATACCGGTTTCGGAATACTTGCCTCATCATCAGTACCGGGCATGGTCACTTCAGAATGAAATGAATCGTCTGAGTATCCCGACCAAACAAATATAATTCCAGCTAGTCATACACTTTTTCTGCAGTCGGTTCAGTGAAATGTCCACTGCGCCACCTGCAGACAAAGCCAGAAAATAACCACGAATACATACTCCGGGGTGGGAGTCAGAATAATAACTAATATTTCGGAGAGGTGCATATGACATGCACCTCTCCGAAATTCAGGTTCAGGTGAAGAACACCTTACCCCTGCCTCATGTAGGCCTACGACTTTGTAGGTACATGTGGTAGATACCCGACGGAAAAACAACTAACCCAGCTAATGCCGCGCAGAGAGCTGAAGTAAAGCCATCAGGCACCTATGTGACGTCTTCGATTTGGAAGATTCGTCGCAAGTTAATATAATAACATACACAGTGCACATTAAGAGAGTTATACAGTAAATAAAATAAAAAGTGAATAAAAACAAACATGTCGTGTGAGCAGAGAAGTAGGGATTACATGTAATATACAGAAATTTGCCTGCTGAATTAGACAGGTGTAACAGTTACATCTTTTTATGTAAATAAAAATATAAGTTATGTCAGTTAGAAATTCCTCAACACTGTAGTACGTTTTCGTAAAAAGGAATTCTTCAGTTTCTTGTTTGAGCCTATCGGATTTTTTGCATTCTTTAATCGAATTAGGTAGCTTGTTGCAAAGTTTACATCCATTATAATGAATACCTTTCTGGTAAAGACTTGTTAAATGCTTTGGTGAAACTACTAACTGTTTTTTTCGAGTTTCGTAGATATGATTAATTTTGTTTGATTCAAAAAGCGTCCAATTTTTGAAAACAAAACAGCAAACTTCATAGATGTAGACTGATGTCATTGTTAAAACTCGAAAGTTTGCAAATGCTACTGGACATGAATCGCCAATACCTATAAGCCTCGATTCTGAAATGAAATTGTTACATTCAACCTAGCACTTATGTATGAGGCAAACCATTTTAGTGAAATACCACTGATAACGATACCATATCTTTCTAATTCATATTGGAGGATGTCATGATTTACACAATCAAACCCCTTAGAAAAACCTGTAAACAGCCCTAGCGCCGTGAGTTTTTTTATCGAGTGCTTTTGAGACTTCGTTACTGAACTCGCATAAGGCAGTGTCAGTGCTTCTATTTTTTGTGAATCCATGTTGACAGTCTATTTGTTCGGGCTCTGGTTTTCAACTAGTTGTCTTGCAGTGAAAGACCGAGGAAGAATCTCTTCGGCGGATAACATCTCATCGAATTAGATTGAGCTCTTATACACAGGAAAAAAATAATTTTGTCTAGATGGTATTCTAGTAACAGAGACATCAATCGAATATGAAATTATGTCACAGTTAATTTCACCATGAGATTTCTACCTACGTTTTTATAAAGTTACGAATTCGAATATTTGTAATGAATCAGGTTAAATGGTACCTCTTGGTGGTTCCCCTTTAAAGTTTAAAACAAAGGTATTTAAAACATTTTCAATGGATACATATATGCAATATGCCGCTACTACTATTTTATCAGTATAATTATTGAAAGATACATAAAAAATCACAATGTGATTTTTTATGTATCTTCCATATGGAAGACTTCGGTAATTCATAGATAACAAGTGTTGACTTTTGACAATCGGGGGATCTCTTAATATGTAGTTGTATAAATTCTTTCTATAAGTCGAAATGTTCAGATTATAATCGGTACTTGTCTGAGTTTAAGAGATTCACAGTCTAGTTCTAAACTCCAGACATCACCAGAAGATGGCAAATGAGACTTTGCCGAAACGATGTGAAAACACAACACGGAGCGAAACCCGAAAAAACATCCACAAAAAAAATAGCGTCGGCCACCGCTGACACTGTAGTCAATAATTGTCAAACACACGAGAAAAACTTAACATTTGGTGTCGGAAGTGGAATAATTGACTGAAAATTTTCTGTTTAATGGTGAAAAGGGAGTGTCTTTCACGTAGAGATGGAAGGATTTGCAAGCGGGCCTGGCGGAGAATGGAAATTGCAGAAGAGACGAAGATGAATGCAGAAGAGAAGAAGAGAGGAAGATGAACGAAGAAGGGATGAAGAACGATTACGCCGAAATGAAAATCGTGAATTATTTCTAAATATTCAAGAAAAAACGAGTCTTCCTATTTTTGCTGGAATCAGTAATTCAATAAAATAAAACCTCCACATTCACAAAGTTTATTTGTAAGATATCGTTTTTTCCAAATAATTCATCTGTCTTTTGTCATTCGATAATATGTGGTTTTGGACCACATATTATCATTATTGAAAATGCGTTGTGTGTGTTGAACGAACAATTCAATGACACCATCTCTACCAACAGTTCGCATCAATCTTCAATACCCTTCAATACACCAATGACCTGCGTTCGATTCTCCAACGAAAATTTTTTTACGACGTCATGATTGTAGCTAAACAAAAATGTGTTGAGCGGTGGGCTGATGTAAGCGCGCCACGTGACTAGCTGGTCTGTCTCGTTAACTGACAAGCGGTAACAAGTTGAAAAAGCGGGCCATGTGACTGAGTGCTCCGTCTCCTTGACTGGGAAGCGGGAAGTGTTAGGTTGAAGAAAACACACCACGTGACTGCTGTGATCGAATGTTCTATCTCGATGTTTATCGAGCAGTGACACTGAACCATGTGACTTGAGTAGTCTGCTTCAGATGCGGAAGCTTCTACTATAAGTAGAAATTAGAAATCCCTCACTTATAGGCAGAGAGACTAGTCATTTCAAACAGACAGACATGCAGTCACATGGTTCAGACACAGAATAATATAACTACACAGAAGGGTAAGACCGCCTTCCCGCCCAAACTTTATCTGAGTGCGCTTGTGCTATGCTTAGTATTACATTTGTCAAATGTCAATTTCAAACTTCCCGCTGGTTCTACGCAGTTGATTTTTGTTTTCGTTGTGTCGTGTCCATTTTCTTCACAACTGTAAATAATTGTTAATAAATTGAGTGACCCCGTTGATTTTTTGAACTTCCTTTTTTTCTTGTAGTATATATTGATTTGGTAAAACTAGTTACTAGTGCGATTGTTGAATAGACCCATAGTGGCTGTCAGAGATGTCCACCAAAGGAGGAACTGGGTGTGCCTTCAGAGGATGTTCCTCTAGGACAATTGATAAGAATTCATCTTTTTTCAGGTACCCAAAAGATCTCGAAAGGTATTTTTCTCAAACTTTTTCTGTGGTAGATTTTGTAAACCTATTCTTTTCAGAGCTCAAAAATGGAAAGCAGCGAGCAAAAGAGATGACTTGAGTAATTTAACCCCTGAAGCATTACATAAAAGTTATCGTTTGTGTGAACTCCACTTCGAGGATTCTATGTTTAGGAACAAAAGTGGTTTTAGAAAGCAGTTAATTCAGCAAGCTGTCTCCAGTATTTTTCCTCATTCTTTGAAAAGGAATCTTGAAGTTGAGAAGAATATGACTCCGCAAAAAAAATCAACATCTTATCAGGTAACAGACTCAGCAATATTAAACAAATGTGATTGCGGGTTTCAAACTTTCTTATTTTTCAGACATTAAAATAGTTATTGCATCCCAATCAACAGGACTTTCTCTATCGTCATCTCTAAAGCCGAAGATCATTGTAAATGATCCTAACACATTCAGAGCACAAGCATCCACAATATGATATGTTCATTGAACTCATTTCCAATCTAGAAGTATTGTTCAGTTCCAACTTCAGGAAAGTGTGTTTGGGAAACAGAGTATCTCATAATCTTTTTGAAAAACTGATATCCGTGCAACTAAATCAATCATGTCCTGAGTTCCCAAAAAAATATGTTGTTACTCTCTTTCTTAGGCCCCGAATATTTTATTGTTTAAAATTTGCTAGCAGAGAATTTAAAACTGAGAAGGGAAAGAAAAAAAACAGAAAAATATCCATTCTTTCTCGTTTATGATTTTTTACAAGATTTCATTGTTCTTTGTTACAGTATTTTTTTCTTCCATTTGTGGGTTCTCTGGACAATCAGTTTTCCAATGTATGGTTGTATTATATTTGTATTATTTCTTCCTTTCAAATAACATATTTTATCAACACTTCCTTGTTAAGTATTTGTTAATACCCTAGAATTTTTAATTTTTGTCTCGTATGTTATAATAATTTTGCTTGGAGGAAAATAAAAAAAAACATGTCGAAAGGTGCCATTTTATTCCCTCCATCGAATAATTCCTACCAAAATCGAAGATTGATGATCCTAGTGTTCATGAATGAATAAATCAACAAATTAGGGTAATTGATCTCAAAGGTTCCAATTTCATTGTTCAATGATATTTGCCGTCGACTGCGACCTATATGGCGCTGCGACCATAATTCATAAAGCCAATATACCATGGGTACAAATGGGTAATCTACCAGGAACTTATTTATATTGCAATAGTTCAGATTCTCGAATATTTTTTTATGAAGAGAAAGTTGGGTAGGGAAAAATATACAGAATATTTTGTCCAAACTTGCAAAAGTAAATTGTCAGTTCAGAAGGAATCCCTGAATATATTTTCCAATCGAAAGCTGGAGTAGGTACACCCAGAACTAGTGTTATTTTCATTCCATTCAAATTTGCCGCTCACAAAAGTGACAGATGTAATACTAAGGAGAGGGGCAAGGTCACGNAGAACTAGTGTTATTTTCATTCCATTCAAATTTGCCGCTCACAAAAGTGACAGATGTAATACTAAGGAGAGGGTCAAGGACACGAAAAATCGCCCCTTGAAGATCAAAGTGCCGCCTTTCACTTATGCTTCTGTGTAGTTATACTATTCTGTGACCAGAGGGTGGATATTTTATCACTCTGTCTCTGAAAGCGAATCTGTGCTGATCGATTATTTGATATTGTGATTTTTGAAGTTTTTTCGAGATTTTCTTTACACGGGGAGGTTTTGTGTTGTTTTAGTGACTGGCTATTGTTGCAGTTGAGTTTTATTATGAGGAATAGGTCGTTGTGCTGCATTTTAGGTTCTGGAAAAGCCGATTTTCGTAAAGGCGAATTTGCCTTGGAGATTTTCGGTACAGGATACTTGGAGTATCGTCAAATGTGGGTCGTAGCTCTACCATTAGGAACTGGTTTCGTCAGGAGTAGGACGCTGATGGACGTCGAACGTGAAAGCGGGTTGAAGGCGGATTCTGGAGACGTGGTAGACAGGGAGTAAGACACAATTGAGGCCCCGGCGAGAGGACTCTGTACCAGGAAGTGGTAATTTCGGCCGTTTAACCATACCTTATATATTTCAGGTTCCTTTTGGCACTCCGACATTAGGAAGGTAGCCACCAAGATTATACAAAAATGTACAACCGCGAGTGCATTATTGGCTTTTCTGGGAAACGAGTAGTTTGAGAAGGCGAAAACTCACAAAGGACAAGGAGGACGTCCTCAAAATGCCGCGAACTAGTTATTCTATTCTAAAGCGAATTAGGGAATTAAATACGCCGAACACCAGAAGAATGGACTTGGAGATTCAACAGAGAGAACGACATGAAATGTCACAACAAAGACAACTGGACTGCCTGGGTGTACAAATGAAACGTCAGGGGACAACTCAACGATTATTTGGAAATCGTCTACAGGAAGTAGACATCGCCAGGACTCAGAGCAAGTCAGAAATGAAATTTCAACGAACAGAGGAAATCAGCGCAAGAGGGCTTTTACACTTGAGAATTCTGCCCGACCGCGAGACGACGAGAGTCAGCGCGATAAGGTATTGCCTACTTATGTAGTAGGAACACCAAGATAGGACGTATACAGGGTGTACAGTCGTTCTGTGGAATTAGAAAGTCCAAGAGAAAGTACGCCAATACCGAGCCCGTCAAACAGTCGAGAATGCAGAAATCTGGAATATGGAAACATGGAATATAGAGAGACGGAACATAGAAGCAAAGTTGACAAAGGACAGGTCTTTCGACGCCAGGCGTCACGATGCCCTCCAGCAAAAACCCTTAGCGGTTTTCGAGAGGTAGGCACACCGCGCACAGGCGCGCAGTATGTCTGCGGAACGACGAGAACTGGCACCCTAGTGGAAAAATTAGGGGGTAAGGGCAGGCTAGGTGATTACCCTGAAGTCGGTGGGGACTTGGGGGGTAGTTTCATGGCGGGGCCAGTTAACAATCCCGACATATAGACCACGACCATTGGAGATAGAATTAGCTGAGCGAACCCAACCTACCGTTGTACCCAGATCACGAATGTTTTCGAAATCCTTGGGACTCAAATCTGGGAGGCCAGAAGGGCGTTACAACGAATGAGATATGGAAACGGCGGGGGCGGCGCAGTGGAACACGCACCTGCTTACAACTCAAACCCTGTTGTGGGATACTATGAGCTCAATTACAATAAAATAATAACAAGTCAATAATAAAAACAATTATACTAACCATTTTTCGTACCTATATAT
>WOGR01016661.1:0-12343 GCA_015342045.1 Leptinotarsa lineolata | reverse complement strand
AGTGAATTTGAAAAACTCATGAATTGAACTCAACTTTATTTTGTTCAAACTTGCATTTGCTGTAATAACCCAAATTGAGGAACATTCCCCATTCTAGTGGTTTTAGTGAGTTAATGGCAGGAGAGCTAGAAAAAGCTATATTTCAAATTAAAAGTATATTGATATGTGAATGATTGCAAAGATGAACATTATTCATTTTAGAATCGGATTGGGTTTATTTGTATAAAATTTTTCAAAGCAGTTTTGAATTTTCTTATGCCATTTATAGTTTTCGGGGAGGTTGAAAAAGTTTGGGCCATGATAAAAAAAAAATTCTTTGGGAATGAGTTTTCCTGAAGAGTAGAATTTGTAATATGACAGTACTTGATTACATGACCTTGTTATATCATTTTCTAGTTTTTTTAATTCACCGATGTTCAAATACCCCCAGATAATGCTTTGGTAAATATATAAGGAATTTATATTCATTATCGGTGTATTGTTGTAGAGTAATGTGGTTGAAAATTGTTTTTCTTTTTTGTAAATGATTTTCAGTAAAGAATTTTGAGTAATTTCTAGAGGGCCAAGAATATTATTGAAGGCGTTAACCCATGTGGTGTAATGCAGTAACTCAGGGTTTTTGAGTGGTATAAACGTTTCAATAGATGAGCAGGCATTGAAGATGCCACACCTAGGATGTCCGTCAAGTTCGAAAAACGCATGAAAACAGAGAAAATAGACAATCTCATTCGTTAAGATCTTGACTCTATTAATGTCTTGAATTGAATATGGCAACAATACACATGCAGCGTTACAATTGAAATATTCTGAAGAAAACGTGAAATAAAACTATAGATTGTTTATTAACCTTTGAATTGGTAATTTGCATATTATGTACATTTCAGTTTTATTTCCACCTATATATGTAAAAAAACAGTATAGTCCAGATGAAATACAATCAATTTTTTTTCATTGTTGTTCCATGATAAGAAGTGAAGAAAATGACATTATTTCAAATATGTCATATTTCACTCTTTCCAACTATTTTGACAATTGCCACATAGAGACAATGAAGAGAAGCACTATGGTTCAGAATATTAATTTTTTTTTGAATTGAAAAAGTAAATTGTAGCAGAACAATAAATGAAATCATTTTACAGCAATTTTGAATGTTTATTAGTCTTTTTTATACAATAAAAAGGTCCTAATGCCTTGCTGGTACTAAGGTAGCCAAATAAATTGAGCTAAAATTTACCAATTCAGATTTTTTCCTTGAAAATCTATCTTGTACAGTGTCAAACCATCTGCAGACATTCAGAAATTTTTCCTTTTCAAGATTTGAAAGGGATCCCTAAAAAGTTCAAACATTTTTTGTAGAAGGTAAAAGAATATGTAAATGAATAACCATTACCATAGTCTTCAGAAGAACATGATATATAAATGCATCAGCTACAGTTATCCTTGGTGCTGCAAGGTATGTCTTTGTAGCAAGAATGTTATTCAGTTCCTGGAAAAAAAGTGATTATGATAATAAAACGAATGGAATACACTTTGTGACAGATTACATTAAATTTTCTGCATACCCTGTATAGGAAATTCTGTGAGAAAGTTTGCTCTGGGAGTAGTTTGGTAAAAGTATTGTTCATTTCTACCAGTTGTGCGAAGGTTAAGAGATATCCACATGGAATCTAGTTATTACCTAGTAATTACCCTTATTTACTAATTCACAAAACTCTTCTACCTACAGAGAGCATTGATTTCTTTATCAAAGAGGAACATATGCTTCTTGAATCTATATGTTTTAGAGACTAATGAGTACCAATGGGAAAAAAAAGTTCTCTCATAATAGGATCGCTTTTTGCTTGTTAGAAAGTGTATATTCTGAACATTCTGAAAAATATGACTGAAGATAAATGTTTAACAATTTTTCAATAGAAAAAAACGAAGGTGAGGAGGTGAAATTTCCAGAATTAATTTTATATCAACTACAACTAAAATATTCTCCAAAGTTAGTTTCTGATTACAGCTTCTACTTAAAGGAAGAAGGATAAAGGAAAAAGGGTTAAGAAATTTAGGACAGTTTACTTACAGTTAAAGTAAAAGTAATATTTTGTTGAGTTTCCATGTGGGCTCCATATACAATTCCATATTCAATCCACTGCTGAATCTCTGCAGTCTCTATTCTGTTTTTTGGAACATATTCCAAATTCTGCGTTGATTTCATAAGTTCAAAAATTGTACTGATAACTTCATGTTTAGACTGTGAAAGAAAAATCAAATTTTTTCAATGGAATATAGAAAGAAGTAATAATTAACCTGATCTTTTGAAGTATCTTTTGGAAATTTCACCTGCAACAGGGATGATATTGAATCCAAAATCTGATGAAAGTTTCCAACCATGTCGAATTAAAAATAGAATATCTGGGGTGTTTTGTGCTATATGTGTATAATAAATTTAATGAATTAATTCAACTTATACCCATTCTACCACCCAATATATACACAAACCACTGCGTTGCATCACAGAACAATAAAATTTAAATTTCTGTGATCTGTGCTTTGCATAGAGAAAATATTTATTTTATTTATGATAGAGTGTAGTGGAGACTGTGGTACATTATAATGACGCAAGAACATAGAAAAATGAATTGTCAAAAGTTAACGCGAAATATTGCCGGAAAAGGCCAATTGGGACACTAAATGGAAAACATAAATCTTACTAGCCATTTCAAAGGTAGTTTATAACCATAGTATAAAGAACTATGCTATAACAGACTGTATCTCAAATATTTTCATGAAATATAAAGAAGGGGTTTCTAAAATGGTAATGACCTTTCTGTAGCTGAAAAAATTGAGTTATCATTTTCATGTCAACTATCATTTTCCACGATTATTCAAGAGAAGACGAATTTTCTGGAAAAGTTGACGTAACCGTATGGATGGATAGTCTATCAGTAACTCTCTTACTCATATCTTCACATACTTGCGTCTAGACGCAATCAATGTTTTGAGCAGAAAAGCATATGAAATACGAATATACAATCCTCTGTAACTTATGAGAAGAACTTCAAATTAAAAAAATGTGCTACTGAAACAGAGAACACAAATCATTTATTGAAAATTTTCAAATGATTTCATAGCTTCACCCAACCTATAGCTAACGAAAACAAGTCTACAAAATATATGGAAAATACATCATTTTCCCATCGTACGTTTCGCCAGCTGATTCGCCGTTGATTACTTAAGAGATTGAATAATGGAATGAGTTAAGAAATTGGATACGAATTACGAATGAGAGATAACATTTATATCATATTTAAAAAAATGCGCTGAAATATTCTGAATGTCCACTTCGACCCACCTCCTGAGATGGGTCGTTGTGAGCTTGCCGTGAGCGAAAGTAATGACGTCATGAGTGACGTTTTCGCCGCTACCACANCGTTTTCGCCGCGACCACAACGACCGCGGTCGTTATGTGGAACGGCTGAAGGAGCATTTTGATCGTTGTGAGCGCTTAGTGGAACGCACGGCAAGTGAAACGGCTGAAGGAGCATTTTGATATTTGTGAGCGCTTAGTGGAACGCACGGATAGTGGTTAATGATGGCGACTTTGATTGTCATATGTCATAGTGACGTGTCTGATAACTTTTAAGGGTTATTTTTTTTTGGTGAAAAGATGTTGAAATGTAAACTTTTCTTATGAATTCTTAAACTAAGCTGGCATAATGAATTATAACGCAAACAGTGGGGGCCGTCAACGTGAGTATAGAAGTCCTAATAAGGTACCTGCCAAATTAATCTCCAATCACTTCCTTTTTTAGCCCTTACAAGAAAACTCAAAAGAGTTACAGATGTAAACTCCATGGGATTCAATCCCTATGATCAAGGACAAGGGCCTCAACCTCAGCAAAACATCTATCCAAATCTGGACCCTTCAAATTTGCAGCAACAACAGAACTTATACCCAAATTTGAATCAGAATACCCCTTTTCAGCAAGGTGTGTTTTTTTTGAATAATTTTTGAGTGTCGAGATATACCAAGGACTTATCTTTACAGGTTTTGCCAAAGTTCAGTTTGACTCTTTTTCAAGTACCCCAAAGATTCCTCAGGGCCAACCTCCAAATTTCAGTCAGACTCCATTTCCCATGAATCCAATTGGAGCAACAAACTTGTCAGTTCTAAATCAACCTGTTGTTCAGGACATGGCCCTTCAATATGGGCAGCAGGTAATATCACAATTTTGTGAAAAATTATATTAGTGTCCGAAGTTTTCTGAGGAGCCATGAGTTTGTTCATTTTAGTTATAGTAGATACTTTTTAGGCAAGAGCCAAATGAATGTAATCTGATATCCGTTTTTATACTCAATTAGTCATAGGTTATAACAAAAATATTTTTATAGCTTGCAGGTGCTGGAAAGACTATGTTGAAAAATGAAGTAGAGAGATATCTTCCAGTTACAAAACTGAAATATTATTTTGCTGTTGATACTCATTATGTTTTGTCTAAGTTGATGCTACTATTTTTTCCCTTCACACACAAGGTTAGTTCTCATTATTTACAATGCATTCAACATATTTATGAAGTAAATTGAATTGAACTTTCTCAGTCATTGTTATAATAGTGCTGTTTTTACTTACTGTTCTTAGGTATGTATATTTTGATTTTAAGCTTTTATGCACATGCTTTATTTCTGTATTTGTTTTAAAGGGGCCTACCGCTTATTTGATGAATAAAAAATTATTTTCTTGGTTCATTTAAATTGATAAGGCTCTAAAAACAGCATAGCTTGTTCACGAAGCAACTGGATATATAGATATAATTTTGTGGTATCCAAGAACATATCTAAAACATCTGCTTCAGACTTATTGAAAAATAGATTTCACACTATCCTAGAAAAAATGATGAAATCAATATTATTCGTTAGTTCTATAAGAAAATGGTTCATTCATACATGCAGTTTCCACCTATGCTGTTATCCCCATTTCAGTGTAAAGGAACAATGATGAAATATGTGTTCTTTTTAGGATTGGTCCGTGAAGTATGAACAAGATGGTCCTGTGCAACCAAGATTTGAAATAAATGTCCCCGACCTATACATTCCCACCATGGCATACATAACTTACCTTTTGGTATCTGGTATCGTTTTGGGAATGCAAGAACGCTTCACTCCAGAGCAAATAGGGATGTTGTCTTCTTCGGCTCTAGCCTGGTGCATCGTAGAACTCATCGTCTATAAATGTACTCTGTATATCATCAATGTAGAAACGAGTCTGCGAACTCTAGATCTTCTAGCTTATGCAGGATATAAGTTTGTGGGAATCATCACCAGTATTTCAGTCAGCATTTTGGGAGGACGAACTGGCTATTATTCTTCTCTAGTATACACAAATTTAGCTTTATCTTTCTTTTTGGTTAGGAGTCTCAAGGTTCAAGTTTTAACAGAGGCGGTTCAAGACACCAGTTACTATGGGGGGCCGCAGACCACCGCCGGGCATAAACGTAGGCTTTACTTTCTTTTATTTTTGGCTGCGGTTCAACCTGTTTTATCTTGGTGGCTGTCATACCATTTATTACCCAGTGAAACTCTTGATAAACAGGTGAAGTAATATTGTTTACGCTTTTCTGGTTTAACTTATTTTTTGTGCTTCTGCATATTTATGTCTTAAGTAATAAATAATTTTTCAGTCCAAGTGATGTAAAATAAATATTTTTTCAAATTTATAATGTATCAATAGTTCCGATACCCGCCCAAAAAAGAAAAGTAGTTTGAGTTCTTTAGTGATGAAGTCATTGACGGTGCAGGTCCTTGCAGGTCTCCTTACAGGTCACTGTTGTCTGAATCATCATATGCAGAGACTCGGACTGTCAGAAGAAAGAGTGTGTCGAATTTGTTTGGAAAATGATGAAACAGTAGAGCATATACTTTGTGCCTGCCCCGCTGCGGACCGAATCAGAATTTCAGAGTTTGGTAGAACCACACTCTTATCATCCGACCTGAAAGATCACTCACCATATAAACTAATCGGCTTCGTCAAGAAGCTGGGTTTATTTGGTTATTTGGTCGATTTTGAATAGGTGTGTGTCACAATAAACCCTTGCGGGTTGCAGTGGAGGGTTGAATAGACCCACTCACTTTTGACCTAACCTAACTAAACCTATATCATTTTTATGAATGACAAAAGTTAGAGAACATGGAGCGCGATGTATTACAAGAATAAATAAAAATCCTAATTGAACTGCAGGAGGTAAAGATATATGTTTTATGATAAAATATTGCAAGAGTTTAGATGCAAGCAACTGCTCACTGCTTGAGATTCAGATCACACTAGTTCTTTGATCATATGTAATAAAAACTAATAAATAATTTTCAGCTATTACAAAACTTATTTCCATACAACAAAAAATCATCTTATGAAGTGTTATTAATCAAAAGCAATCGAAAATATAAATGGAATCCAACAGAAATTTAAATCAGCGAGGAAACTTGCACAAATGTCTCTGGGATATAATTTATTGTCAGTAGTGGTTTTAATCAGAAAAGTAGTTGTTTTCCGGCAGGTATTTGCTATATGCTACTGCACAGGGACTTTGACAGAGATAAATGTTTCAAATGTTAATTCGAAATATTCATTTTCTAAATAAATGGTAACGCATTTTATTTATTTTAAAATGTAATGAAGTTTATCCGATAGTAGTAGATTTACTTCAAAAGTAATGACCGTGGCAACCCTGTCCTCCATATTTGTAATAAAGGTAAGGATTTCACCAGTGAATCCACCTATTGATCCATTCGAAACGTTATCTCGTTTATTGGCTAAGGCAATCCATTGGAAAATATGCCATCGTGAAGTTTATTATAGGACATAAAATGGTTTTTGGCTTTCTACTACTCCACCTTGTTACAAAAAATGTAGGAATCTTCCAATCAACGATTCTTCCAATGATATTTTGGTACATTAACGCCATCTGAACATTATACTTTAAACACTGATAAGACAGAACTGTATCACCGTACAGATTACTTCTGTACGGTGACTGTATCCTGTTTTACAAACAGTTTCTACCATATTTTGATAGATGGCAGACAGAACAGTATGAAATGTCAAAGACATAAATGAATAGGTTATGTTGCATTTTATTTAAAAAAGTTTTTTCTTTATCTTTTAAAACATGAGCCTTGTTTTTGTATTCACTCGGAATATTTATCGAAATCTCCCAACTATATTGAATTCCGAAACTCAATGTGTAAGGCAGTTGTCATACATTAGCCAAAAATTTAATTATAACCTCAAATGGAGGCCTAATCAGGAGCTATTCAGAAGAAAATATTGCTCAGAAGTAAAAAAGCACATAAATGTTGGAACAATAGGTCATGTAGATCATGGCAAAACTACTCTAACAGCCGCTATAACAAAGGTTTTACAAAAGAAAGGACTGGCTAACTATACTTCTTATGATGAAATCGACAAGGCTCCTGAAGAAAAAGCGAGAGGTAGTATCGACGTAATAAGGCAAGTAGGTTTATTCAGTGATGTGTATTGAGCATTCGGTGGTGGATACACTCATTGATTCCTGTAAAAAACACTGAGGGGTAAAAAAAATAACCAAATTTTATTACTATTGAAACTTTCATAACTTTTAAAGTAGGAGTCCGATTTCATTGATTGTCTTTTTATTACATAGAATTCGTTGGAGGTGGGGTGATCACTTTTCCTCAAAAAAAATCAATGTAGTCATTTCCCCAAGTTGAAAGTAATGGAACTTTAAATAGTAGCAAAATTTTGGTTGTTTGAGTTTTTCTACCTCCCAGTTTATATGATTATAATTAGTTGACTATAATGCACATTGAAATAGCTGAATAAACTTACGTGGCTTATACTCTTCCTTCTAGACCTTGAATTTTTTTTCAGGGATTACTATAAATGCTGCTCATGTTGGCTACAGCACTGGCAAAAGGAGTTATGCTCACACTGATTGTCCTGGTCATGCTGATTTCATAAAGAACATGATTTCTGGCGTTTCTCAAATGGACGGTGCCATTCTAGTCGTGGCTGCAACCGATGGTCAAATGCCACAGACCAGGGAACACCTTCTTCTGGCCAAACAAGTCGGTATAACGAAAATAATTGTTTATGTTAATAAAGCTGATTTAGTCGATCAGGAAGTGAGTATACATAAGTGAATAGTATGTTACATTGAAGCATTACCCAGTGTCTAACCCTTAGGTGCTTGATTTGGTTGAACTGGAAATTCGTGAACTATTGGAGGATTTTGGATTTGACGGAAATAATTCACCGGTCATATTTGGATCAGCTTTGGAAGCTCTGAATGAGAAAGACTCCAAGCTGGGAGAAGACTCCATAATCAAGCTTCTCGATACTTTAGATACTTACCTGCCGGACCCTGAAAGAGACACTACGTCTCCTTTTGTGCTGCCTATTGATAATGCTTTTTTGGTGCCTGGCAGGGGAACTGTTGTTGTAGGTACTCTCAGTAAAGGCACCATTAAAAAGAACACTGAAGCTGAGCTGTTAGGGTTTGATTTGCAAATCAAAACAATTGTCTCTGATATCCAAGTGTTCAAAAAAAGTGTACCGCAAGTAAGTTGATGGTATTTTGAAATGATTTGAATAACTATTTCTGTTCGATTTTTATTTATCTTCAGGCTGTAGCGGGTGAGAATATCGGTGCACTCTTGAGGGGGACACGATTGAAAGATATTAACAGAGGTATGCTTCTGTGTGCCTCAGGTAGTGAGAAAATTAGTAATAGGTTCAAAGCAAGTATTTATTTTTTATCTCGTGCCGAAGGTGGTAGGTCGAAACCAATTACTGGTAAATATTGTCAGCAGTTGTTCAGTCGAACATGGAATGTTGCGTGTAGAATTGATTTAGGTAAGAATTTTGCTTTTTTGACATGTGAGGAAATTTTCGAGATATTCATAAATGAATATACTATAATAAATCAGTGAGATTCAAAATGGAATGCTTCTGTGAGTTCTGCTTGTAAGAAATAGGTACTGAGAAAGAGAATATCTCCTATTTCTTTTTCAATTATATCTTAAACTCATTTCTATGGTTCATTCTAAATTTCACTTCTTAATTTCGGTTTGGGGAATGACAATGACCACCTCAATGAAGCCTTTGAAAATGTTACATAATAAATTTATTGAATGAATATTTTAACTTGATAATAAAGAACCAACAAAAAATGTTATAAACTCAATACTTCTGGGTATTTATTTATTTTCAACATTGCCATCTAACGGGGTATTCAAAAAGCTTTGGGCTTCTTAAAAAGTAGACTGAAACCTACATTAAAACTATTTCTTTCATAGTTCAGTTAGTATATTTCATTGCATAATTAAATTTATGCAATGGAATACTTGAGACATGGAGAAATCGGATTCAAACTCAACATACTCTTTCTAAAAACACATATTATTATTTACTTTTTAATGTTATGCCATTTCATTCAATCGGTTCTTTCAATTATTGAATTTCCCTTTTATAAACTCATTCAATTCTTGAGTTAATGTTATTGTATTTTTTTATATTCGTGATGATTATGTTTGAATTGAAAATTTGAATATTAATTATGCAATAACATCTACGTTTAAAGCTTCAGTATAAGTCTCACTCATTTCAAACATATTGTCTGTTGTTGTGAATAATTATTCTGATTTAAAACTTGGATTGTTCTCTTAGTTACTTAGACGCGGGTTTTAGGGGAAAATGTGGATATGATATTACCTGGGGAACACGGAGAAGTTAACTTGACACTCTTGTGGAAGATGGTTATGGTGTCAGGACAGCAGTTCACAGTAAGAGAAAACAATATTACAGTTGCCACAGGAATTATTACTGAAACTCTACCGAACGTAAATATCACTACCAGGTTAGGAAAACTCGTGTTGTAATTTATTTACAAGTATTATGAAAACATTGTTAATATATTTGTTTTATCATTTTTATTAGTCTTATCACCTGAGTTGTTGGAATGACCAATTGTATCAGTTATACGAGGGTGGTCCCAGAAATACAACTACCGCCATCTATAGGTTTGAAAACCAATCTATTCAGCGAACTAGTTTGAGAGTCCTTAATTCACAAGAATTCGAGAAAATCAAAGATGTAAGGGTGCAAGATGGTGAGATTTCAGTATCTTTTGATATATCTCAATTAATCCCACGTGTCCCCATTTCCAAAATACTCAAATATCTTGAGAATATTTTAAAAATGAGTGAACTATGTGATATAAGAAATCATGCTGTTTTCTCATTTACATAATTTAATTTTAATGTTCATACTTTTGTTCTCTCCACGAACAATTGTTTTTTTTATTTATGAACTGATGATAGTTACTCAATTTATACAAGTCATTATATTTCCTCAAAAAGTCCGGAGATTCCCCCAAAAAGTCACTAGATTTCCCTATATATTGTGAGAGTATTACCGAAATTGTCATTTCCCAATAATGAATCCAGCTTATTGATCTTTTCACTAGATTTCAATGACTATTTGAATCTGAGGGGAAAATCTGGTGACTCTTTGGGGAAAACTTGGAGCTTTAGAGGAAATCTAATAAATTTTTTGGCAAATCTAGTGTCTCTTTGGAAAAATCTATTGATTTTTTGGGTAAATCTTGTGATTTTTTGGGTAAATCTAATAACTTTTGGTGAATCTAGTGACGAAAATAACATGTTGCACATGCTATTATGAGATTTATGTGAGATGTTCTTGCACTCTCATAGCATATCTACTGGTTTCAATTACTGAAACATCTAAAATATTTCAATATATATATTTAATATAAAATATTAGATACATAAAGCTTTTTTAACTTACATACCATAATATATAATTTTATTTTTAATACCTTTCCTTAATTAATAAAAGATCACAAACTAAAAAGCAGTTTCACTTAAATCATAACAGTCTTTTTTGTACATTAAAAACAGAAAAAAATAAACTACTTACAATTATATTGCAGGTATAAATTTCAGATAACAATTTTCATATATATTTTTGAAACATTTCAAAATCTTCATTTCAACAACAATGTATAATGTATGTATGTATGTGATTCTGAATATATAATTTCTTTGAACCAGAGAAATTGTTTCCCACGAATTAGAAATTAAAATGAATGGTTAAGAGTTTAGGCTTAGCTGAAACTCGGACAACAAATCTTAGCTAAAAATTCCCGTCATTAAGGAATGTTCAGAATGATTCAAGTAAAATTAGACTCTTTTTAAAAGTAACGTATCCTTCCTATGAATATTTTTTTCAATCCTTAAATACTACGGTCCTTAGTGAATCTTCAGGAAGCACTTCAAGTAGTGCTATGGTGCCATCATTGAAACAAAATGATACACCCCCATCAACCACCAAACAGGCATCAAAACAATTGGATTTTATTTCGATTTTATTTGCGAATCCCCTAGATTTGATGCCTTTTGGTTGAGGCCAAACTCCAGCCGAGATTAGGTCTCGGATAGTGTAACCCATATTCATATCATCTGAAATTATAAGAGGATAAAAATGAGCATATTCGAGTAGTTCATACACACCCGGCGCAAAGATGAGGTTTTTGTTGTAAATATCAGACAAAACGGCGGCGAGACTGTTTTTATCTTCTGTAGCTTCAATATCGAGCAATCTCAAAAGTTCGGCAACACTCTGAATAGGTAATCTATTCATACTCAGATGCCATGAGGTTGAACCAGTTCCTGTCGATACACATACTCCGGAGCACTTCAGATTTGTGTTTTCTGTGGAACCATTCAGTCTCATTTGGAGATGGGAAACCCTTGCTGATAGTGATTCGCCAACAAAAACCTGAAATGAATTAATCGTTTGATGGAAAGTTATGAGTGGAATCAAGCATGGTTGGTATACAAATAAAGCTTGACAAAAACAGAGTTTTCTGTGTAATCGAACTTTAACTTTTATCACTGACTGCAACCGTAAAACAATTTTCAATTGTAGGTAACTCATATACAAATTGAGCTGAAAGCTAACGGCAACAATGTTAAATGTTAGAACTGAATTCTTACCGGGGTCATTTTTATTGTCTATGCATCGCCATTGTAAATAATTGAAAAGTAAGACGATTCCATAAAATTTGTCCCCCGTAATAAGATAGCTTCGGCATATCGATAGGATTTACGAGCGAATAGGTGAACCTGTTCGTTAAATACTTTGAAAACATCGGTAAACTGATCAACACTTCGCATGTCTATTATATTTGCGTCCTTAAAATGCCATAACTGTCATTCGATTTCTTCAGTATCAAGCATCCTTACCTACATAGGCGTGTGTTCTGTTTCTTGTGAAGGTGACTTTGTTTTGTATTTATTA
>WOGR01016601.1:0-10741 GCA_015342045.1 Leptinotarsa lineolata | reverse complement strand
ACTAGTAATATTAGTTATTTTGTTATTAGTTTATTATTAGTACCTATATATTATGTATTACCAGTTAAATAGTAAAATAAATACATATAATGATAAATTAACTGTGGATTATTTCATTTACGTTTCGTTACGTGGCTTGTGTGTGAGTAGCTCGCTGTTTATTCCAAAATTAACAAAGTAGCTCAACACATTGAAGAGGTTGGCGACCACTGATCTAGGGTAATATTTGCAGTGTTCTCATCTTCAACCATGTTGTTTTCAGAGCAAAATATGTGTGATGCACAGCTTTTGTGGTACTTTGTCACATTCTATACATCCCACTTTTTTCAGTAATTTTTCTCATAATTGCAGAGATCTCTACTCACACCTGTTTTTGCAGCCACCTTACCTTTTTTGTAAGAATTGTGTGAGAATTTGCAATTCTTTTGAAGACTATTTGATGCCAGAGGTAAGCACCTAATCATACCCATGAAGAAAAAATATACTTAAAAATAAAAAGGATATATTACAGATGTATATGATGGAACTAACATAACAGTTACTTGATAACTTATTCAATTAACACACTTCAATGTGAGAGTTACACTTGATAGTTTACAATACCTCAACATGTGTTTAGCCCTAAAATATCACCTTCCTACGTCACAAAACAATACTGAGTATTCTGATGACCAAGGATGCTATTGTAAAGCGAAACACATATTGCAGTTTTGTAAACTTTCTCACTTCGGTTTTTTTCAATACGTCACAAATTTATAGTCCTATGACACCTTTCTGTGGGTGGAGATGCCATCATATGTTATGTCTTCTTTTTCTTGGTTAGGTCTGTGGGTTTAAAAGTAGTTTTGATACCTAAATCCTGCAACCTCTTCAACTTTTTATTCAGTTTGGACAATCTTGAACTACTTCTCCTCAATTGAACTTGTTCATCGACTTTGAGGTTGGCCTCATATTGTTTAGAACGTCTCACCTTCGAGGAATACCTTGTTGGAGTACAACTTTTTAAACTTTCTCACTTCGGTTTTTTTCAATACGTCACAAATTTATAGTCCTATGACACCTTTCTGTGGGTGGAGATGCCATCATATGTTATGTCTTCTTTTTCTTGGTTAGGTCTGTGGGTTTAAAAGTAGTTTTGATACCTAAATCCTGCAACCTCTTCAACTTTTTATTCAGTTTGGACAATCTTGAACTACTTCTCCTCAATTGAACTTGTTCATCGACTTTGAGGTTGGCCTCATATTGTTTAGAACGTCTCACCTTCGAGGAATACCTTGTTGGAGTACAACTTTTACCAACAAATAAGCATTTTGGTCGTTTCTCGAAAGGTACATACTCTGCTGCAAAATTCAAATTGAACTGATTAATACAAAAACAATTAATGAAAATACTCAACTTACTAATTATCCTTTTTTTGAACATTAAATAGTTATTCATGGTCTCTGCTGCAATTTTAGCAACATCTGGATTTGAAAACTCGACAAAACCAAAACCTTTGCTGTTTCCTGTTCTTTTGGATCGGCATACCTTGACGTTTGTAACGTTTCCGAATTGTTGAAAATATTTCTTCAATTCACTTTCATAAAATCCATGAGGTAGGTGAGAAATAAACAACAAACCTCTCTTCTGCTCTGCTGTCACCTTTTTTATTTTTCGCTCTTCTCTAATAGATACTGACCCATCCTAAAATACAAGGATATCAAAGATTTTTTATTGTAGATTTTAAAAATGTCAAAATACCTCAATTTGTTTCTTTAGCTTTTTTGTCTGTTTGGATACTTTTTTCTGCTCACTCGGATCTAAAGATAACGTTTCAGCACTTTTTATTTTAGCCATTTTTCAAATTATAATTCAATCTTTGTTATATAGACTTTCAATTATATATTTTTCAATTTACACGTGGTTACAAACATCGACATTCAACATAACGATATAGGTTATGTTGGTGGTAAATGACAGATCAATGTGTTCTGCGTTCGCCAATCGCTAAACTCAAAATGAGATTGTTCGTTTAATACAGAACCGAGTGCACGAATTGCTTCGTTCGGCAAGCGTTCGATAATGCAAATTTGTTGTCTCAGTTACATGTGCTCAGTGTTCAGTATTCACGAGAGCGAGAGAAAAAATTTGATCAGTTAGCTCAGAGATTAACGTTGGGATCATACATATTTTTCAGTTGTCATTTGTCATATTTAAAAAGTTTGCTGGTTATCAGGTATTTTTTGGAAAATTATTACCTTTTGGTGGAATATTTAACTCTTATTTGTAAGCCCATCACTGTTTCATAGAAAGAGTTCTTGGCACATTCTCATTGACATAATAATGGCTTCTTCAATAGTCATTTTTGAATCGTTTAAAATAAATGTATGCATTTTGAAAACGAAAATTATAAACTACCGTTCTATTGTAGAAAAAAACTTCATCAATCATATGTTGAAGATTTTGAGATGACAAATAATACCACAAATGTCAACTTGATATTCAGAGACAATCGAGCATTCGATGAATATATTTTGCTGTGTTGTGTGTGTGATCACGTAATATGGAATCTGAATCTGCTTCGTCGGGCCCCAGATTTTTAAAACCGAAGATACCTATGTTGCCGTCACAATTATCACAGAACATAAAGTTTGTTCGGTTATTCCCATGCTCTGTTCGGGTATTCTCGATCTTCCAAATAAAATTCGTCAATTGAAAATTTTAGAAATTACGATTATGCTGTAATTTTGATTTGATGAAAAAATCATTTCATCGTGATATGTCTAATCCAATAATATTTTTTATAATGTGGATGGGTTCAGTGTATCATTGGCTAAGCTACTGCTGCAGTAGATTATGCTTTTTACTCATTCAAAATAAATAATAACAGGGATTCCTTCATCAATTAAGCAAACATCAATTCAAATCGAGTGAAAACATTGTGCTGTCATGCTTTCAAACATTTGGATTGATGAAAAAGGTTGTTATTAACTGTTTTTAAATCATACGTGACATGCCGTTGTGGCTGGATAAAAGATTGTGTTTATTTTTCAAACACCTTCGTTTGATAGGTAGCAATGTAGCTATGAACAAGTACGTACTAGTAATATTAGTTATTTTGTTATTAGTTTATTATTAGTACCTATATATTATGTATTACCAGTTAAATAGTAAAATAAATACATATAATGATAAACTAACTGTGGATTATTTCATTTACGTTGCGTTACGTGGCTTCCGTGTGGGTAGCTCGCTGTTTATTCCAAAATTAACAAAGTAGCTCATTACATTGAAGAGGTTGGCGACCACTGATCTAGCCTATATAAAGATCTATTTTGGAGTATGCGTCATCAGTCTGGTCTCCTCATTACACTGTATGTATAAATAATATTGAAGCAGTGCAAAATAGATTCCACAGACTTGTTGCCTTCAAATCTGGCCTCATAGTTGGACAATATGATTATTCGGATATACCTGCTATTGCTAATCTTCACACCCTTTCTTTTCGTAGAACAAATAACGATAATATTAACTTATTTAGAATTATTATATCAGGTGACATTAATTGTGATAGGTAATTCTCACCCGTGTCAAGGTTTATGGAAGAAGCCAACCATCTTGATTGGGACATTATAGGAATTTCACTGAATATTTTCAAAAAAACAGTGTAGCAACAAAATTCAATAGATAACCAGCTGGTGATTGCCTATTTCTACTTTGAAAGACTTGATTATGACTATTTTCTATGAACTGACAATTTGAACACTCTCATTAAAAACTTTTTAAACGATGAAGTTCAGAGAATATTTATTCGATCATTAGTTAAATCACCTGTCTGAAAGCAGTTGGAAAATCATCGGGGTTTTCCACTTTTCTGATTCCTTTGCCGCCGCCACCTTCAGAAGCCTTTATCATTACAGGAAAACCTATTTTGTGAGCTGCTGCTAAACCTTCCTCTGGTGTATTAACGCAACCTTTTGCAAAAAGTTCCGATGATATTTTAATTTTCTTCCCGCTGTATTGGGCAGTTAATCCTAAAAATAGAAAAAGAGTGTTCTTTTAATTATAACATGAAAGTTCCGAATTAATTCAGGCCATATTGAAAGCTGAAGAGGCACATGTAAAATAAGTTTTTCAGTTTATGAAAATCTCTAGAAAAAAATTTTTTCACATATAAGTGATGGTTTCTCATATATTCGGCTTTAAAATCACGAGAATCATATGTTTTACGAAAATTTAAATATTCTGCTGCTACATACATAACTACTAAAAAACTATTACTATTAGATTGTTTCAAAAGTATTGTACGTTTTAATGTCATGTGTTTTTGTAGCTCCATATCCCAATAAATATTTATTCTATTTGTCGTGATACCTACTCATGGATAGCAAATTTTTTACTCTATACATTGATGCTGTTCATTTTGTCCAAATTTTAATTTTTTGCTTATATTCAGCTTATCATGTCGCTAAGGGATTTTCGGACAATTTTTCTCTACGAATACAAGCAACATCAGAACCATCTCTCACAGGACTATAGAACTAGAAGTATTACAAATTATCACTTAAGAATTCCCAACTGCAACAAAAATATAATTTACAGATTCTCAATAGAGTGTGTAAAAGCCAAACGGATTAAATTCATTATTTCGGTTACTGTACATATTTAAAAAAAATTCTGGAACACATCAAATGTGAATTATAATTTGACATTCTTCAACGTAAAAATGCCACCCCTACCTCCAACCCCCTTCGAATGATAAGTACAATCCCCAATTTTTTAAATGGGAAGTATAGCGTTCGAAAGGTCTCTTCATTTTCTATTCAAAAGTGTTACCGCTTCCAAGTTTATCGCAACAATTAAGATAAAATAAATTTGTATAGAGGTATTGCCGGATATTAACTTGGTAATGTAGTGATAATGCTGAAACCATATCATATTCACTGGAACTTGAAGGTTTCCTAGATCAGGATATAAATTTGCTAAACTGAGAATGACATTATTTTAAAGTATTGCTAAATAATTATAGCCATTCAAGTTGCCCTCAATATGTTTATGCCTCAATATGTTTACTATCGATGTATGGCTAACATTGAATGTAGTGGATACCTGTCTAATCGATGTATGTGGGTTTTCCTCAAACTCAAGCATCACAAGTAATTTAAGTACATCACTCATTGCATTGGCGGCTGCTTTTTTTGTCTGCCCCACATGACCAAACTCGCAAAAAAGCTTTTCTATTTTGCTTATTGTTCTTTGGGATATGGGCGGTAAATTAGAAAATTTCTCATGAAATAGGCGAGCTACTTCCTGTTGTGTTCGGGTTGTATCTCCGTAACCAATCATTTGTAAAACTGTTATTCTATGCATTTCCGTTAATCTAACCATTTGTCAGACTTGAAATTAACGAACTTTACATTTAAATTGAAATACAGACAACTAATGTAGTAACATAGAAAACAATTTGACAAGGCGTTTTAAATTAACGTTGCCACGGATATTATTTACAGTTTTTTACAGGATACCATCTAAAAAGAACATTGCTATGGTTTTTGCTTACTTTCTTATTATCAACACCTCAAAATGAAATAAGTTTTTTGAGTATATTGTAATAAGTTTTGAATGTATTTTATCGAATTTCGGTAATAACATGATTTTAATTTATTGCAATAAATTTGAAAACGATAACATTTTTGAATAGAAAAAGAAGAGACCTTTCAAACGATATATCACAAGCCTATACTTCCCATTTTAAAAAAATGGGGTTGTACCTGTCATTCGACGGGGGTTGAAGGTAGGGGTGGCATTTTTCCATTAAGTATGTCAAATTGAAATTTTATTTAGACGTTGTCCGGGATTTTTTTAAAATATCTACAGTAATCGAAATAATGAATTTATTCTTTTAGACTTTTACACACTGTATATACTTTACCTAAAGCATTCAACCCCATAATCAGCACACTTTTCTAAAAATACTGAATAAATAAATTATTGCAACATTTACGTTATTCACTGACATATGTATATGAAGTTATCACTATGTATTGATATCAATACTATGCCATTATATTATTTAAGATAAGACTAACTTAAAATCTGCATATATAATAGTTGCACAATACAATTTAAAAATGTAATCAGAGAACTATTATATTATATATTCTATTATTATTATTATTAATAATCTAAATTAAACAAAAGCGCTTCCGAAATAGCTCGAAAATTAAACCAGCCATTTGGTTTGCAAATTTCTTTCTGGAGATTTTAGCCCTGAAGATGAATCCCGAAGTGGTCGTCCTACAGTAATTCAGGACGAGGATTTGAGGACCCTGGTGGAAACTGACCCATACCAAACGTTGCGTGGGATGGCGGAAGAAATAGGCGTCAGCTCCCATGTGGTTTTTGATGGTTCAAAATGTATTGGAAATGTCAATGAGCTCTAAAAATGCCCCACGATTTGAACAATCGACAGAAATTGTCACGTTCCAAGGTTTGTTCTTCTTTGCTTTTGAGCAACCACAACGATCCTTTTTTGGATCTTATCGTCACGTGATGAAAAGTGGATCCTTTTCGACAACAGGAGACGTTCAGAACAGTGGTTGGACACCGATGAGCCACCCAGGCACTTGCCAAAGGAGAAAACCCATTAAAATGGTCATGGTTCGTAGTATGGTGGTTAGCGGCTGATGTGATTCACTATAACTTTCTGAAACCGGCCAAACAATCGAAGGAAATCGACGAAATGTTACGAATATTGCGTCAGCAGCAGCCGGCACTGCTTAACAGATGAGGTCCGATCCTACTCCACTCCACCGACCGAAAATTAAATAAATTGAGCGTCAAAGTTCTGCTTCACCTGCCATACTCCCCAGATCTCCCGACTACCATCTTTTCGAGTACTTCAATAACTTTATCACCGGTAGAACCTTCGCCAATTAGGACCAAGCTAAAACGGCCTTTGTCGACTCTATCGAATTTCGATCACCCAATTTTCATGCTGACGGAACTAATCTTTTGTTACGTTGGCCAAAGTGTACTGATTCAAATGGCGCTCATTTCGAATACATTGAGTAAGTATTCACTGAGATATTACAGTTAAAAGTAGACTCATAAAAACGTACCAAACTTTTGAAACCACCTAATAATTGTTGAACACTTACCAGAACCTGACCATGGTAATGTAGGTACTTCAGCAGTTTGCGCTACAAGAGAGGAAGCAATTTTATCTCCCAGAGCCCACATAGCTTTTTCGTTGGGACCAATGAATGATATGTTGTTCTTGTGTAATAACTCTGGTAGCTTTGGGTTTTCAGATGCATGTCCCCATCCTGCCCAAACAGCCTAAAAGTAACATATATTTCAAAACATGAAATAAAGAAAGCACAAAGCACCTTCTCAAAACAGTGAATTGAGTATATTGAGAATATAAGGAAAAGGAAAGATTCCCAGTTTAGGTCTCTCAAAATTTTTGATAGAAACGACTGTTTAGGTGAAGCGAGTGGAATTTTTATATCATTTCCTCGCAATTTAACCAAATGTTAGGAATCCAATGATAAGCGACCACTCAGTAGATGTATATATTCGTTTTCGTATCTATTATAGTTTTTATGTGGTAGAGGAATCAGGGAGTTGAGTCATAGGCACGAAAAAGGGAAGAGAAAGTGTGTGTTTCAATTGTTAGTTTTCCAATAGTTGCGACAACAGGTGAAATATTAATTGTTCAAATAATGTACTGAAACTTATGAAAGTTATATGTTCAACTAGGCAGAAAAGTAGTAGTCGCGTGTTTGTGCAGTTTGTTGAAAATATCAAAATAAAATAAAAAATGTCATATAACGGAAATAACGTTTCCAAAAAAAAACACTCTAATATGAGAATTCCACTTAAAAATTTACACGTAGAATTTTGTCAGGTAGTAACAGTCATACTGATTCACTGATTCAAATTACTATAAAAGCACGAGACAGAATTTGTTCAAACAGTATTATGATGCCCGAAGATGCTATGGTATAGCGAAACACGTGTCGCAGTTTTGTAAACTTTTAAGTGGAAATCTGACATTCGTGTATGGTATTTTAATAAGTTATAATGGATTTCCATCAAGACGCTCAGTTGTATCACATTACACAGGCAGATAAAAGATTTTTGACGTGAGAATTAAAATATCCATTATCTGGAATCATACTAGGTTTTACGAAAGATATACTGTTGGAAAGATGTGACAAGGCAAAAACATTACGAGTTCACATCAAGCATTTTCAGAAGGCTGGTCTACCAGAATAAAGTATCCTCCAAAAAAGGAAGGTGACTTCCCCACGAAAAACTTGATTTAAAATTGAAATTTTAGAAATAAATATTTTGCAGAGCCAAGCAGTTTCTTACGATGCCACACTCTCAGGGTCGTCAATGTACTGAATATCAGAAATGGCATATAAATATGTTAACCGAACTAGCTCATTGACAAGGAAACTTTATAACTGAAAGTAATAAATACAAGAGAGGGAAGAAATTTGGCTTTGGAAAACATTTATTTTAATAAGGAGTTTTTCCAACTTTTCCTTTCTCAGAAATCTGTGAATCACAAAACTAGATTTCCTATTACCCTTTTCAATCTGTTTCACTAAGGTGAGAGTGTAAATTATTTGAAAATAGTATCAAATGCTGATAACAGTTAAATGCGTAGATCTCTAGGCTACAAGTATATCGCGACGATATAAATATCTAGATTTCCCTAACATCAAAAAGAAATATACACAGGACTCACACTTTGAAAGTAAGTAAAAACACTTTTACTTTTGTCACTACAAAAAAATTACGGAAGTTTAATCATAAACAGTGTTGATTCTTTCTCGTGTACACTGAAGCTTTCTAAGAGAAATAGCATATTAATGTGTGGTATTTTAATACGTTATAATGGATTTTCATCAAGTATCGATCAGATTTATCATATTTTTGAAACAGAAATAATTCATTATTTTTAGGATTCTAATCGTATGTTATAATTTTCGAATATAAATCGTTATACAAAGCAGATAAGAGGTTTTTGACGTGAGAATAAAAATATTCATTATCTGGACTGTAACAAGGCTTCTGGGAAAGGAAAGTGACTTCCATTTTGAAAGTGTTGATGATTTGGCGGCGGTTCACTTATGTTTGAGTCAGAGAATTCTGGCGATTACCATGAAAAAATGAAATGATATGTCTCTGAAGAATATTTTCAGTAAATTTTAGACCTTATACAACCTAACCTAATAATTGTGATGGATAACGCAATTCATCATTCCGAAAACGTTGAAAGAATACCATAATAGCTCCGACACAAAACATACCATCCGATGAAAGTATGCTTACAAACGAACAATTGTCCATAACATATTCAAGGGAGCCCGTCGACTTGATGTCACAGGAACGAAATATTATCATTTTGCGTCTGCCCCCTTATCATTGCGAACTTAATTCCATTGAAATCACTTGTTTGGGATTGTTGCAAGGAAAAAAATATTTAAAAAAACATTAAACGAAGATTCATTACCATTTATTATTTTGTAATTATATTGAAATAAAATGTTTCAACAATACTAATTGTTTATAAATAAACATGGCTATTAGGGTGGACCCAATGAAGTATTTAAAACCTGGTTATATTTTCTGTGGTAAAGAAAAGTAACGAAATTTTGATTTAGTAATCTGATAGCGTTCTACATTCATAATGAGCATTTATCATTTTTTAGTATGAGGAAACAGAATATAATACCAAACGTTTCGTCTACTACTGCGAAAGATAAGATTGTTAGGGGGGCTGGTGACCTGATTACTATGACCTTTGCAGATATTTTGTGATGAATACATCTAGCCCGGATTTTGTTTTCTCTAAATGAGGGAATAGACATCTGTTCAGTGTTTACAGTTCTGCCATGGTCTTAAGATTCGTGACAGAACTGGTAAATACTTATTCAAAATGGATAAAAAATGGAATATCAGTTTATTGTGACATTTCCACAAAACCGCGATACTCATTCCGCTATTCAATATGTTTTTCAGTATTGTTCAAGTACTAATTGACTCAGTTTTATGAAATCAAATCCGCAATGATTCGATTGAGTAAAGTACTATACTTTTTTTCTTATATAAATAATATTTTGAAATAAGATTCACTTGCTAAAGACATTCCGAATGAGGAAAATTTCAATAAAAACTTCATAACAAAAAGAAACCTAGAAAGAATCTGAAGATATTTCCTATTATAGTTATTTCAATCAATTTTAAATAGTTGCAGTATGTGTGAACGTTGGTATCCACAGATCCCATTACAAGTTATAGTGACAACAAACTAATTAAATTCATAACCACTCTAATATTGTTATTAGGTGACAAACTTTTGGAAAATATCAATTTTGTCCCCACAGATAAACTCGTTTTCACTTTCCAAGTACATTTTTTTCTTGTTGCTAGTCAGAAACTATACAGTGTGTAAAAGCAAAATGGAATAAATTCACTATTTCGGTAACATATTTTTGAAAAATCCCGAAACACGTCAAATTTAAACTATAATTTGACATTCTTCAACGGAAAAATGCTACCCCTACCTTCAACCCCCGTCGAATGGCAGGTACAAGCCCCAATTTTTTTAATGGAAAATATAGGCTTGTGATATATCGTTTGGAAGGTCTCTTCATTCTCTATTCAAAAATGTCATCGCTTTTAAGTTTATTGCAACAATTGAGATAAAATAAATTGAAATCATGTGGTTACCGAAATTCGA
>WOGR01016282.1:0-10374 GCA_015342045.1 Leptinotarsa lineolata | reverse complement strand
CCGAAAGCACTAGGTATATTGAAACTTTCTAAATGGCATATTATTAGATACAGCTTGTCAAATATAGGAAGAGGTTTGACAATTCTATCTCTCTCTCTCTCTCTCTCGTTAGTACTGTACAATCTAAAGAGAGAGAGAGCAGAAATTCTCAAACCTCTTCCTATATTTGACAAGCTGTACATATCTACCTTTCAAGGCATTCTCTACCTGAATGGGGAAGTAGCAGATGGCTCCTGCTTCTGACAAACGCGCTCTCATGCCCCCGCTGGGAGGAGGCAGTGGAGAACGCCCCCCTGCGGCGTTAGCGGGGTGACGCTCACCCAGAAATGTAGACTTCATTAAGAAAACGACTGAGTCATGTGTCTCTTGCCGACAAGGCTCATGCACACCATTACAAGGATTTAATATCCAGATCCAGGTCGCTCAAATGAAAATGTAATTGTCGTTGTTGTGTTTGGCTGGATACTCCTGGAAAAATTCCTTTCTTCTTTGTCCTCCACATTTCAGTGCGCCACTTGAAATGGCCCTGTTTGAATTCAACCGCAAACAATACTGATAATAAATGCTTCCGTTGAAAGATTACTCAGTACAAGAGATGCTAACCTAACAAATGGCAGAATTAAAAATCTGCACATGATAAATCAAGGCAAAAACTGCTCTTCCATCCATCTAAAATTTTAGTTTCCATTGAACTAGTTGAGTTGAAGTGCTTTCATTTTCTTTTTCTTTTGATGTTTGCTCAAGTAGTTCGTTTTGGTTCAAAAGTTAAAATTCGTATAGGGCCGATAGTATTAGATAATTTTTCATGAATGGTGTTATCAAAAAAATTGGAATTTAAAAGACCTGTTTTTTCATTGAGACGATAATGCGGTTTCGATTTTTGTGGGAGAAACTTTGGGAGAAGTTGTCTGTTGAAACAAACTTATAAAAATACATTATTAGAAAACAATAAATACGATACCATTTTGAGATCAGACCTAACTTCGACACTAGAACAAAAAGGGAATAAGAGAGTTTCAAAGTATCGAATTCGAAAAATTGTCACAAAATAGATAATATAACATCTTAGTCATTGATGATAAACAATTCCGTAACACTACGTTTTTCATACGTTACCTGAAGTTCATAAGCTTTCCTCATCAATGCGACCAAATGCATCTTCCTTTGATGTATCCAACTCAGGAATTTGCAAATTTTTAACGAATATTCCAACAACTTTTTATAAAACAGGTACTCCTTTTTGATTCAGCGAAATAATTGGTGGTCACGGTAGTGTAGAGGTTAGCACATCCGCATTCAAGCGGAAGACCGAGGTTCGATTCCCCACCGAGCCACCGTGCTGGGTAATCGCACGTTAAAAGGTAAGGCCTCGTTAATCCATTGCTCGAACAAGTTTCGACTTCTGAGGGTTGACGTTCGTCAGCTGGTTAACGGAACGAACAATTTTAGAACAATTTTTTCAGAACAATCAATAATTTTCAGCTGCCTCAAAATTATGTTTAGATAATTCAGACGTTGTTTCCTTACCGTTGAAATTAGTGAGGAAATACTTTAACAAAAATTGGTATATTATTGAAAAACACTGTAACTTAGACAAAATTCCATTCTTACAAATTTGTTTTCTCCTTTGGTCCTGAATTTTACAATTGGATTCATTGAACGCCAGAGGTTTCAGTTTTCCAGTTTATTCATTGCATACTACTTTGATTGAAATAACTCAGTAAACGATACTATGAAAGCGGAATAAAAATATAATTTGTGTTATTGATGACTTGTTTATTTCGTGCAAATTCATGATCACTTTGATAAGATGAATGAAAACACTTTTTTGTTTCACTTCCGCTACGTTTATTTATTATTACAACCGGTTTCGGGGTTTTGTTCATTATCAGATACATTTTGCCTAGATCGATTTGTTACATCCAGTAATTGTATTGAAAATAATAGTGATTATATATAAAACTGTACTTGAGCAAAGGAATGAAGAACATGAATCTGAATAATCTTCTTTTTTTCAGACACAAGAAACAGCGAAACCAAAAATGTTGGAACTCAGCCAAAGACTAGCTTTCCTCTACCCCTCCTACGTCCTAGCTATAGTCTCGCTAGGCTACGTCTGCGGAGAACTAGGTCACTACCTCATAGGCGTCACCAGCAAGGCCATCGCACAAGATCTCCATTTTGGTGACATCGCTTGCCAGCTGAACCTCACGGATGTATATCTCAGCGAACTCCCTATACTATGTTCCACGGCAAATGACTCCGAGACTTGCGAGTCGTATGTCTTGAACGGGACTAGGTATTGCGAATGGACCTACAACGGGCTTGGGCTGGACTATCAAATTTTGGCCGGTCCCAGCTTCATAGCTGTGTTCACCATCGTTGGGGTTGTCATGGGATTTTTGGCTGATAAATTCAATAGGTGAGTCTTAGCAGAGTATAATTGCTATAAATATTTTCAAAGCTATGAAATGATGAAAGAATTGAAGATTAAGCCGCCAAATCAGAGTTATTCCTTCAGACTGATTAAAGGATAAAAAAATTAATGCTAGGCTACCAAAACAAAGATTTTCAGCGATACAACGCTTCTTCCCAACAGTAATAAAAGTGACCTCCATGAAATTAACATCTAGATGTGATTATTCTTGAATCATACGAGACTCTCTGAGATAATCCAGATCAAAAAGAAACAGCTGGAAATTAAAAATCAGCAAGAGGTTTAGAGAAGCCTAAGCAGTAGGATGTTGAAGAAAAGTGCTTGTTTTGGAGCATGCAATGTCTCCAAAACAAGCACTTTTCTCATCCGCCAGAATTACAACACTCTTCTCAACTCGCGTTTTCCTAACCAAGTTGGCGTTTTCAGGAGATGAAGATAACTGATGTCAATATCCATCACTAATTTTCTTCATCTCCTGAAGACTAAAACTTGGCTGGTGAAACGCGCATCGAGAAAAGTATTACAGTTCTGGATTTAGAGAAATATGCCTTTTTGGATTTATTATATGACAGAGATTTTAGTTCTACCTTCTATTATTGCATCTTATACTTTGGAAACACAAAATTAAAAGCACATCAAATGTGTCGAATTATACAGGGTGTTTATTGAACATGCGGCAAAAATTCTAGGAAATATTTCTTGGACTATTCTGATGATATTATGTCCTTTGATGATTTTCGACAATAGCAATTTATTACGAAAAATTACATGTAATGTTTTTTAATCTACAAGAACTGTTGAAAATGCATGTCAAATAGTCGAAGTCGATCAGTTTCAACCTATTCGACACATACAAATGATCACTTAGAAGACATACTATTCAAATTGAATGTCTGCAGCTGTTTTTAGTAATCAAAATGTTGTTGATAGGTACTGTAACATTACCTTACTCTTTCTGAATTCAGAGCAAGATAACGATACAAGTGCCACGACTAGCAGTGGGTGTTGAGGAGGCAAGAGCGTGGTTCGTGTCTTCTATTCCTTATAGAAGCTCAACACTAGGTTCTGAAAAGGGTTACCAAAACCAAGTCCTTAAATAGGCGCCATCTACAGTATTGTAGAGAAATATGGCAACCTTTTCAACACTCGTTGCTACACAGGGATATGAAACACTTCCAGACTACCAGTAAAATAAAAAAAACGGTGTAAAAAATTTAACAAATTAAATATTGAAAATGGGACTGAGTGTTATCCAAAGGAACCAGATTGTCGGTGGTTCAGAATGAGTTTTTTATTCGATGATGGCCTCGATGAGAATTTTAACAAATATAAGAACTTACCAAAGGGTTCAATGCATTAAACCTTACAAAATCATAGGGAAATCTTATTCTTCAGAACCATTAATAGAACTTAAAATCGAAGACTGGTAATCTCCCACTCCGACTTCTCTATTTCAGGTGATCCAGGATCCTGGCAGTCTCCGGTAGATCTCCACACTCCCTTAACGGACTCCCCTAAATCTCATATAGTGGTGCTCCTATCTCAACCACTTTTGGTCTCGTCCTCTCAATATTTTTTTTATTTACTACGCCTCACTTTTGCCTCAATGTTAGGTCCACTTTTTATGTATCACTTTCTACGACTCAATTCATGTCTCAATTCAAGACTCAATTTCGATTCAATTAACGACTCAAACCAAGGCTGATTAACGGTAAAAACAGATTTTAAACAAAAACAGATACCTTTAGTTTAGTTTTCTCTGGAACTGTCGTTTGAGCCTTTAAAAGCATGTTAAATTTTCTTTATAAGATAACGACGATATATTTTTTACTTCTACTGTTATGAGGAACTGCGCAATAAGATGTTATTCAAGATAGTGTGCGTTTTGATGCAACATATCACGAAATAGTCCTTTTATTTATTCATAATATATATTCCATACTTCTATTCAATAAGCACTAATTATCCTACCCTTCTGTCTTGTTCTTTTCGCAAACTACCTGCAGGTCTTATCTTTAGAATAAACATAACTCGGACTGCCTACGACCCTAAGAGATCCCCTCGGAGAACCTCTTTATCACGATAATTTAATTAGTAGATTCCGCTAAGACAAATTTCGCTGAAAGACAAACACAGCTGGATCCGGATAAACTATTTTAGGTGGATTACGTCGTCAACCTACAGAATTTTGCGTGAAACAAGTCTGGAGAACAAGAATTATTCTCGAATTTCCAGAAATGAAAGCGAAATTAGACTCAAAAGTGTTGTTGGTGATTATTACAGATTAAACTGAGAAAAATGTTGATTCGATTTTAAATTTTCGTAATGAAACTTGCAAATAGCTGACATAAATATCGTGGATTCATATCGGATTCTTAAAAGTCCACAATTACACCAGCCCAAACGTAATTTCTCGAGGTTTTGAGACTAAAGCTACTACATGAGCTGAGAATTCTGAGGCCTAACAGATAGATGGCGCTACTCTTAATGCATTCACCGCTTTTTCTGTTAAAATTCGATATTTGTGCTGTAAAACCAATACATGAAAATGAACCGACTGCCAACTAGTCCACGTGGACTCTAGAATTGGCGGTTCGTAAAATTGAATTTGAAGTCATGTTACTGTGACGAATAGAAATCGAGGAAAGCGGGTATAGTTATCGTCGTTGTCTCATCAATGTTCAGATCAGGAACTGATCGCGATTTGAGTGTTGAAATTCGATACTGGTGCAGTTATACTTGAAATTTTTGTTATCCGTTTAAAATGTGGCGTCATTGGACAAGTACTAATAGTATTAACGAGTGCGATAACAACGCAGACTTTTTCCAGTGTAGTGATTACAATAGCGATGGTGAATAATGCGAAAAAGAGATTCCAGTGAATAAGATTCGGATGCATTTGAATATTGAAACACAGAGAATATGTTTCAATGTTTAAAAGAATCTACATATCAAGTTTGGTTTCGAGGAAAAAATCCATCACAAGCAACATCAGATTTAACCGAAATTCCTTGCTCAGCTGTACTTAAAATAGTCAAAAACAAACTTTATGAACACAAGACGCGATGTGATACAGGATAACCAAAACCTTAAAATGTTCATCTAATAAAATCATTGGAAAAAACAATATACGACTGTTACAAAAGTAATGAGATTCCTACAACTGAACTCATAAGGAAGAAATTGAATACTTCCGGCCATAACGTGAGCTGCTGTTACAAAACTCTTCAGAATTGGATAAAGAATCTAGGATCTAGATTAAAAATAATAATCAAACGTCAAGCGGTTGTGTAGAGCAGACGAATAGTGGAATTGTGTAACAAATACTTAGAACAAATAACTAAATATAGACAAGAACAACGGCAAATTTTTCATTTGGACGAAACTTGGTATGACACTCACGACACAGTTACGAAAGGGTGGACTGATGGTTAGAGAATGAGTACGCCTAACATGCCTGCAAACAAAGGATCGCGACTAATCATTGTGCATTGCGGAGGATGGGTTTCGAATTCTTTGAAATTATGTGTAAAAAAACTTGAGGGCTGCAATGTTGACTATATTTTTGGGGAATGGTTTGAAAACACATTGATCCCAAATTTGGATGCCAATAGTGTAATAGTTCTTGACAACGCTTCCTATAATTCGCGACAGCTCATCAAAGTACCGAATAAAAATTCGAATAAAGATGAAATACAAAGTTTTTTAATAGATAACAATTTGTATTTTGAAGATTACTATTCCAAAAACCAACTACTTGAAGTTTTACAGATAAAAACATTTAAAAAAGTGTATGCCCTTGAGAGTATTGCTGAAAAGTATGGACACACCATACTGAGATTTCCCCCCTATTTTGTGTTTTCATTCCCATCGAGTTGATCTGGGGAAAACTGAAACAAAGTATCAGGCATAAAAATAACTTTCCAAATTTTGATAAGGTAATAGAGCTAATTAAAGATAAAGTATCTAATATGAACGAAGAAGACTGGCAGAAAATGAAATAGTAATTTTAGTTGAAAAAGACTTTACGGAGATTGGACACTTCCATATTAATGGTGGAAATAAACTCATTATTGATTTAAATGACGACAGTGACAGTGAAACAGAGAATATGGAAGAGGAATTATAAGGAGCTTAGTTCCCTTACTATATTATTAAAGAGGGGCTGTTGGAAGGTAGGTTGCCCTATACCGTTTACTTGAACTACAACTAAACAAAAAAATAAACACTCAACAAGACGTAAAATAATCACTTTCCCTAACTCAGCCTCCAGACTATATCTTGTTGTTTACCGTCAATATGAAAGCCAGTTCGATAAATTCCTGAATGGAATATTATCTCTGCTCGCTTGTTTTCCACAAACACTCCACGCCATCGTCATATCTCTTATGCATGTGACACAATAATAAAAATAGAAAAACAGTTCGTGAACGGATGTGATTCATCTGGAACTCTGGTAAACATGCACGGAGCTCATGGACGGTCTAATAGGCCCGAATAGATTACGTTTCGCAAAAGGATACGTAACGAAAACATCTTGCCGTAGAGCTGCGGTGGTCCACTTTGCAAGCAGGGTTGCCAGGTAATGAATCTATTGTGTTTACCGTTTTCGAGTACATTTTGACAGCTTTTGTCAAAGTTCCATTGACCTGTTTGTCGAGGCTTAGGCCAAAGATCGTTTAGGATAGTCTGGGCAGGATTCTGAAAATTTATCTTTGAAAAATGTAGCGTGCTAACTGAATTATACGGAAACGCAGAAAAGTCACATATTTTTATTGTTTCTTGGAAATTACGACTTTTTAACTCGAAATTACGACTTTTTAAATCGAAATTACGACTTTCTAACTCGAAGTTACAACTTTTTAACTAGAAATTTCGATTTTAATATCGAAATTACGACTTTATAATTGAAATTTCGATTTCAAACTCGAAATTACGACTTTCAACTCAAAATTACGACTTTTAATTCGAAATTTCCGGTTTTTTAACTAGAAATTACGAATTTTTGATTAGCAATTGTGACTTCATTTTCGCAATTTCGCTTCTTCAACACGAAGTTTCGACTTCGACTTAATTAGAATTTACGACTTTAATCTCGAAGTTTCGACTTTACACTCGTAATTATGATTTTTAAACTCGAAATTACAACTTTTGAACTCGAAATCATGACTTTCTATCTAGAAATTTCGATTTTAATATCGAAATTACAACTTTAGACTTGAAATTTCGATTTTAAACTCAAAATTACGACTTTTAATTCTAAATTTAGGCTTTCAATTAGAAATTTCTACTTCCAAGTCGAAATTACGATTTTTTAACTCAAAATTATGAATTTTTGACTCGAAACTTTGACTTCAATCTCGAAGTTTCAACTTTAAACTCGAAATCACAACTTTTGAACTCGAAATTACGACTTTCAACTCAAAATTACGATTTTAACTGAAAATTACGAATTTTTGACTCGGAATTTTGACTTAAACCTCGTAATTTCGCTTCTTTAACATGAAATTTCGACATGAAAGTCGAATTTACAACTTTTTAAATCGAAATTACGACTTTGTAATTCGAAATTACGATACGACTTTTCAACTCAAAATTACGACTTTTTAACTCTGAACTTTGACTTCAATCTCGAAGTAAGTTTCGACTTTAAACTCAAAATTACGACTTATAAACTCGAAATTACGATTTTTTAACTCGAAATTTAGGCTTTTAATTAGAAATTTTTACTTCTAAGTCGAAATTACGATTTTTCAAACTTAAAATCACGAATTTTTGACTCTAAACTTTGACTTCAATCTCGAAGTTTCAACTTTAAACTCATAATTACGACTTTTAAACTCGAAATTACGACTTTTTTCGAAAGTTACGCTTTTAACTAGAAATTTATACTTCCAAGTCGAAATTACGACTTTTTAACTCGAAAGTTACGCTTTTAACTGAAAATTTCTACTTAAAACTCAAAATTACGTTTTTTTTACTCGAAATAACGAATTTTTGACTCAGAATTTTGACTTCAACCTCTTGATTGCGCTTCTTTAACACGAAATTTCGACTTTAAACTCGAAATTACGACATTTTAACTCGAAAATCTGACTTTTCAACTCGAAACTTTGACTTCAATTTCGAAGTTTCGACTTTTTAACTCGAAAGTTACGCTTTCAACTAGAAATTTTTACTTCACACTCGAAATTACGATTTTTTACTCGAAATTACGAATTTTGACCTCGAAATTTCGACATTAATCTCGTAATTTCGCTTCTTTAACATGAAGTTTAAATTTCGAGATTTTAACTCGAAATTTCCACTCCAAACTCGATATTACGATTTTTCAACACGAAATTACGAACTTTTGAATCGAAATTTTGACTTTAATCTGGTAATTTCGCTTCTTTAACACGAAGTTTCGACTTTAAACTTGAAATTACAACTTTTTATTTCAAAATCAGGACTTTTTAATTCGAAATTACGACTTTTTAACTCGAAATTACGACTTTTCAACTTGAAATTACAACTCAACTCGAAATTTATGTTTTTAACTAGAAATTTTCACTTCAAACTCGAAATTACGATTTTTTTACTCGAAATTACAAATTTTTGACTCGAAATTTCGATTTTAATCTCGTAACTTCTCTTCTTTAACACGAAGTTTAGACTTTAAACGGTTCTTTCTATAATTTCAAATATGAGCAATTCCTCTTGAGATATTCACAAACTACACCTAACGATTTGATATTCGCAAACTTTATTTTATTTTTTCAAAAATATCACATGTTTCGAGTAGCTCTTTCGAAGTAATAACATACTAAAAGTTAATTATTTACTATAATTTCTATATACTCCACGTTATTACCTATGAGAACTACAGCTTGTAAATTTAGGAAGAGACTTAAGAGTTATCTTTCTCTCTCGCTCTCATCGTCTTCTTACCTACTCAGGTACTTACTCGACCATAATTACTTATAGCAACTACTTAACTTTCATATACCTAAGGTACATCCTCAATTATGATTACCTAAAGCATATTATATCAATTCTACATCAATCAAAATATGTCTACAAAGACTAGGATAATATCGGTTTCTAAAAAAACAAGTACAGTTATAGGTGATCTATTTAGTTGGTCGTTCGGTGAAACGTTCGAATTTTTAAGTTTATTAATTTCTATTACTTCCGAATGATTTAGCATCAGACCTTAATTTTCTATATGTGAAATTTCAAAATTTCCGTGTTGAAGATACGATTTTCTTCTTTAATATTTACATAGCTCATATGATGTTCCTGGATGCGATTACTAAATGTTCTGCCGGTTTGACCAATACATACCTAAGGACAAGTTCCACAATTCAATTTATATACTCCCGATTTATCGTATTTGAATGTTTTGTCTTTACTATTTTTAACTAGCTTTCCCCAAAGTATTACTTGTTCTATATGCAATTTTAATATCTTGTTTACTCAAAAACGAAGCAACTTTTTCTGTTGTTTGTCCAAAATATGTTAAAGCTGTATAATTTTGGTTTTCATTATACAACTTATCAATAGAAAAAACGTCCCGAATCGCTTTTGCGTAGAATGTTTTGGAAAGTATTTTATCTATTAACTAGCTGACCCGGCCACGCGTTGCTGTGGCTAAAGTTTTTGTTAAATTACATTATAGTAAACAATCTAAGAGGAACAATAAGAGAACATCAGTCACGGAGTCCACTATGCTTTTTCACACAGATGGTATTTGTAAAAAAATATGGTGATCTCCTTATTTGACTTTCTACTACATACAAAATTACCGTTTACCGAATCTTTTTTGACCTTTTTCAACAACAATTTTCAATTTGAGTATAAAAAAAATATACTTACAATAACACAAAAGTCGTTTTTGGTAGGGGCCCCCTGACACGTGTTGAGTATTTTTAGGTTATAATTAATAATTAATAATT
>WOGR01016203.1:0-16087 GCA_015342045.1 Leptinotarsa lineolata | reverse complement strand
AACCTGACCTCCGACTTCTAAAAGGAACGTATTTTCGAATATTTTTTTTGAAAAAACTATCTATCCTCATTATTTAACCTGACCTCCGAATTCTAAAACGAACGTATTTTCAAATAATTAATTTTAAAAATCCATCTATCTTCAACATCTAACCTGACCTCCAATTTCTAAAAGGAACGTTTTTTCGAATATTTAACTTTGAAAAATATGTTAAAGATGGAAATATTAAAAAAAGTGAAGAATATATGCAGAACAACGTTATATCGAAACTGACGTTCCTATATTGCGTTCGTGAGCATGATCGTTTTGAGGGCGTAGTGGAACGTACCCGCCTGTGCCACTATACAGTGACAGTTGAACAAAAGGTCACATCAATTTACAAAAAGTGATTTATGATGTGAACCTAAGCACCTGACAAATTATCGAATTTTCTATCTAATTTCAAGAAACTTGGCAAAAAGTGAATGGCAATAGGTAGAAAAAGGTGTACTTTATGCTGGATTGAAAATATGTGATTTGCAATCGTTTAATACTGTGAAGGGGGAAAGGGGGAAAATTGTAGTTTATGGGATACTCACGGATTTTCACGATTTTTTCAGGGATGATACTACATGATGGTAGAAGTTCAGAACATTTTTTATTTTTAGTTGGTCTCGATTAGTTTTCGAAATATAGCCTCTCAAAGTTTGTTTGATGCTATATTTCACCTTTTTCTTCAGAGTATCAAACGATTGCAAATCACATATTTTTCATCCAACACATTTTTTTCCATATTATCACACCTTTTTCTATCCATTTCCATTCACTTTTTGCCAAGTTTTTTCAAATTAGATTGAAAATTCCATAATTTGTCAGGTGCTTAGGTATATGAAATGTAATCCTTTTTGTAAACAAATGTAACCATTTGTTCAACTGTTACTGTACAGTGGCGCAGGCGGGTGCGTTCCATTAACCGCTCACAACGATCTGTCAAGCGGTTGACCTTTTTCAATAATTCAAATGTCATTTGTGAAGAAAATAAAATATTACTTATTGGGATATTAACGGGTTTCCGCGACCTATCCTAACCGGTTTTTTTCCTTAGCCAAATTGATGTGCGCATTTCTTCAACTTTTGGTACCTATTGACGCACGTTTATCTGTCAATAACTATTTAAGATTTGGAATTTCACCAAGAAGTTGATGCGATTTCTCATATTCCCATATTGTTCATTCAACACATCTTTTTCCATATCATCGCATGACGTTTTCAATGCAGTAGGTCATGTTGGATGTTGAAAACAGTATTTTTTGGATTTATTATCGGAAATTTGTTCCTTGATGTCGCCGCGCGAAGTTCTTTCATCCCGTGACAGTCCAAACCAANCGTCATGTTGGATGTTGAAAACAGTATTTTTTTGGTTTATTATCGGAAATTTGTTCCTTGATGTCGCCGCGCGAAGTTCTTTCATCCCGTGACAGTCCAAACCAACCTAATTTTACCTAACCTAACCTAACTCGACCTGAACTAACATAACCTAACCTAACCCTACCTTACCTAACTGAAACTAACCTAACCTAACTCAACCTAACCAAACTCAACCTAACCAAACTCAACCTAACCTAACCTAACTTAACCTAACCTAACCTATCCCGGCCTGATCTAATCTAAACTATCTTGACCTAACCTAACCTATCCCGACCTGACCTAACCTATCCCGACCTGACCAAACCTGACCCGACCTTACCTAACTCAAACTAACCTAACCTAACTCAACCCAACCTAACCTAACACGACCGTACCTAACCCAAACTGACCTAACCTAACCTGATCTAACCTACCTTAACTTGACTCAACCTAACATAACTCGACCTAACCTAACCTAACCTGTCATAGCCCAACCCTACCCAACCTAACCTAACCCGACCTTACCTAACTCAAACTAACCTAACCTAACTCAACCTAACCTAACATATCACGACCTGACCTAACCTTTTTTTTTTTGGCTGAGTGGGAAATCGCTTGACACGAGTGCTCAGGCTCTTCTGCTCTGGTAGTGCCGGTCGCTACCCCGACTAAAACCCCTCCATCGCCCTCTCCCCTGCTTGGAACCATCTCAACGATATAACATCAAGCATGGGCGGCGTATTGCATGCGTCCAATATTCCCTTCAGTTATTAGCTTGGTATGCTCTCTCCTCTGTTTCTTTTATTTCCATTATTTTTCTAATATGTCTAGCTACTGTCTCATATTTATCTTTACTTTGTATCATGTAGGGTATTAGATTCTCCTCGTTCAGCTTTATTTTCCGTATTGTTTGCAGTTCCACTCGTAGATGTTCGAATCTATCGCAGTCAAAGAGTGTATGCCCAGGCGTGTCTTGTTCTCCGCAGTAGATGCAGTTTTTTTCTGCCTTCTTTCTTATCTTTCTTGTATATGTTCCAAAAGATCCATGCCCTGATAGTGCCTGGGTCAGGTAGTAATCAGTTCTACGATGCTTATATTTTTCCCATGCCTTTAAGTCCCTTATCAGTTTTTTGTCCACTGTGCCTTATCTGTCAATAATTCCCATCTACTTTGCCATTTGTTGATGTACTCCTCTCTAATGTTTCTTTGCACTGTTGTTACGTGGCCTTGTCCTGATTGATATAGTCTCTTTCTCTCCTCGATCATTAGATCTATCGGAAGTACTCCGCATATTACCTGTAGCGCTTCTTTTGATGTGGTTTTATACGCACTTGCAACCCAAAGTAATGACTTTCTTTGCGTCCTCAGGAGCATATCCCTATATCTGGAAATCCTGAGTACTCCTGCCCAGATCGGTGCCCCATAGAGAATCACCGAGTGTGTTACTCCGCACATTACCCTTCGATTGGCGCTACTTGGACCACCGATGTTAGGCATCAGTCTTGAAAGCATTGCCTGTGTTTTCTCCGCCTTAGCTATCACTACTTTGACATGTTCACCAAATGTTCCTTGTGTGTCCAGTTGTATTCCGAGGTATTTTAGTGTTTTTTATTTTGGTTTTATTTGTACGTTTAACATCTTAAACACTATATCGTCTCTTTTACGGGGGGAGAATTATGGCCTCTGTTTTCTGGGGGGCTACTTGCAACTTGTTTGTTTCCATCCATTCTGCTTTTATTTAAAGCCCTATTTGTCTTCTCTACCAATTCCTTTTTAATCTTAATTTTAGTCTTAATACTCCGTCGTAAAGTATATTCCACAGGGTCGGTCCGAGTACCGATCCCTGTGGAACCCCTGCAGTGATTTTTTTTCGGTGATCCCTTACCACTGAGATTTCTCGATCCTCCAAATAATTAGATATAATGTTGATCAGATATGAGCTAATCCCGATCTTCGTCAGTCTATCCATAATGATGCTCCAGGTGGCCGTGTAAAATGCATTTTTTACATCAACTGCAATTAGGGCATGCCAAGTTTTTCGTGCATTTCTTTCGTATTCCTTGAACAGTTCAATTGCACCAACTGTTGATCTACTCCTACGAAAGCCAAATTGGTTTTTTGAGGTTGCTGCCTTGTCGTTAAGCTCTGTCTCTAAGCGTTCTCTGATCAGCAGTTCATACAATTCACCTGGAGAATCGAGTAAACATATCGGGCGATGTTGTGGTATGCCTTCCCCCAGTTGTTGATGGCTCGATTTCGGAATCAGTACAACTCTTGCACTTTTCCACTTCTTTAGAAACACCTGCTTCCTTAATAATTCGTTATATATCTACAGAACGAAGGTGGGGTTTTTTTTGCTATCTCAATTATGGATTCTGGTGTCAGATTATCTGGGCCTGGAGACTTACCTACTTTGATTTTACTTATTGCGCTGTTAAGTTCTTCTTCTGTGAATGGTGGGGGGTTTGGAATTAGTGGCCCTCGTTTCCACTGCTCATCCCTATCGGGAAACAGTATCTCTACTATTTTTATTTTTTCGTGGTCTTCCAGTTGGCATGGCATGCCTATTAGTTTGAGGTACTTCCTCGTTATTTGATATCCATCCCCCCAGATGTCCTCTTCGAGATTTCTGCACAGTTCCCTCAAATGTTCTCTTTTTGATTTGTTTATCTTTTTTTGGAGTTCCTTTCGCAGTTGTTTAAGTTGTTCCTCCATTCTTGTCGTGCTTGCGTCAGGTGATTTTCGATGGTTTCTCATGATCTTTCTTCTCATTGTGTTACATTCCGCTTTTTTCTGTGAAATTTCATCGTGCCACCAGTATGGCTGTACTTCCATTTTCCCTTTTCTGGTCATTGTTGCTGACCTTTGTGCGCTTGCAATTATTGAAAGGTAGTTGTCTACTGTTGGCGTACTATCATTTCTCATCTCTCTTTCTACGATTTTTCTAAAGATTGCCTTATTCAAGTATGGTTTTTTGTTCCATTGCTTTTTTTCTCCTATCATGGTACTTATATGAAAGTTTATATACTTGTGTTGGCTCATTGTTTCTTCATCCATTGTTTTCCAATCTTTTACTCCACTCGCAATCCTGCTTGTTGTCATCGTTATATCTATGTGTGACTTTGATATACCTCTTTCAAATGTAGGGTTTCCGTCATTATGTATAGTGAGGTCAAGGGTTGCAATCCAGTCTGTTAGATAATTACCTTTGTTGTCAGTGTGTGGTGCTCCCCATAGTGGTGATTTCGCATTAAAGTCTCCAGCTATAATCGCTTCCTTGCCTTGGTCAGTTACGTCTTGTATTATTGCGTCAGTAATTTCCATATACTCGTTGATGGTGATATTGGGTGATATGTAGCAGCTGTATATATTAATATTTTTCGTGTCTATTCTCACGCACCCCTTCATCTTCCTTTGGTTACTTATTTTGATACGTTTATTAATAAAAAGGATTGACGCATCTCCTTCAGTATCCGTAATCCATTCTGACTTCTTGGCAAGAGCTTTATTCGGTTCGCTGACCAGTACAATATCGATGTTTTCCTTCAATGCCGTTGCTAACACCAAGTCGTGTGCAGCCCTGGACCTACCTACATTTATTTGAAGTATATTTACTGGCATTTCTTGTTTTGTGTTTTCTCCTCTTTCCCTCCCCCTTCCTCTTTCTCTTCTGTATCTCGCTCTTCCTCTTTTCTTGCTGCCTTTGCTGCCGCTACCATCGTTTCTGCCTCTGCTGCAGTCGTAGCATTTAGTGCCTTAGTCACTGCCTTACCCAGCGAGAAGTTTTCATTCCAACCTTTCCTCTCCGTCTCTCCCTGTCTCCTATCTTGGTTTTATCTCTGCTTTGTTATCCTCAGTGCCGCCTTGAAAGCAGGCCATCCTATAGAGCCCAATTTATGACCTTCCATTCTGCACACTGCGCAGTACAATTCATTTGTGCAGGCTGCTGCATTGTGCCCTCCTTTGCCACATTTGAAACAGTTTCCTGTCCTGTCCTGTCCCTTGCAATTCTCCGATTTGTGTTCGTAGCTCCAGCATTTCCTGCAGTTTGGCACTTTATGTCTCATCTCTCTGGGATACTACTGCCTCTGCTATCTTTTTTGACAACTTCAAAGTGGCTGTGACTGTTTTGTTTTCTGTCGGTCTTGTGTCACTTATCCCCCAGTCCTCTTCCCAGGCTTTTACTACTGTCCTCACAGCTTCAACTATTTCCTCCTTTGTGGTGTCGCAGAGTATTCCCCTAATATATATGCTTTCCATTCCGTTCTCTCCGCCTAAGCTCGTTATCTTCATCTCCCCTTCTTTTATTAATGCGTCTTTAACCTCTTCTAAGGCCATTTGGTTCTTATCCATGGTTATCAACAATTTTCCTTCTTTGGTACTTCTTACCCCCCTTATGGAGTTGGTTGCCTCGCTTCCGTTCATGGCTTTCATAGCTTTCTTTACCTTGTTTAGTACCTCGCTATATGTCCTATCTTCATCTAAAACTAGCACCCCATATATCGTCCTTTCCCTCTTGAGTATTTCTCCTCCACTTGTTGTGAATATCTCCACCCTGGTATTTCCAAAGTGGAAAACAGCCTCAACAATTTTTTGGAGGTTTTTGACTTCCATCCATTTTACATGATGTATGCATATTTCCTCATCTCCTCCTGAGTTTACCAAGCTTTTCCCATGTATCTTTGTGTGTGCCGTCCATCGTCACTTTCACCACCTTTTTTCTTGTCTGCTTTCCTGTCCTTCTGACTTTAGTGATTTGTTCTATTATCTCTATGTCTCCTTCTAGCCTCGCTAGCTCCGGGTACTTATCCCTGTATAGCTTTTGGATACTTCGATTCATCTCTATATCATCCGGCTCTATCATCACCACCTTTGTTGTTTCATCAGCCGTTTCTAAAGGGTTTTCCACTCTTATTTTTGTTTTTCTATATATCTTTGCTGACCATTCCATTTTTTCCATTTCGCAGTACTCTTCGTATCCTATTTCTGCTTCCGGTAGCTCGTTTATAATGGAGCTCTCACATCTGCATAAACATTCGCATGCTTTCTTTTTCATTCATTCTTTCTCGCTTTTCATTTCATATTCCATATTCTCTATTAATTTTTCCATTTCCACCATTCTTTTCTCGGCTCTTTCCGCTCTTTCTTCTACCATCCTTTTTTCCTCTTTAAACTTGTTCATTTGACCGGTTTTTTGCTTTTGATAGTTATCTTTCTCTCTTTCCACTTTGTCTTCTAGTTCCTTTATCAGTTTCCTCATTTCCTCTACTTTTTTCCCTGCTCTTTCCGCTCTTTCTTCGGCCGTCCGTTTTTCCTCCTCCATTCTATTCATTTCGTCGATTTTTCCTTTTTGATCTTTATCCTTTCCTCTCCCCTCACTGGTTTGCCACATGCTTTCCTGTACTTGTGCTAGAAACTTTGTTCTTTCCTTCAGTTTCCCCGTCTCTGTATTAATACGAACGGAGAGTTTCTTGATCTCTACCTACGTGTTTGTATTCCCCTCGATGAGTATCGTCATCTGTGTCGCCATCTCTACCATATTCTCAACCGTCCTTTCCAATTTTTGAAACTCCTGCATTCTTCCCTCCATATTGGTTTCTGATCCATCCTGTTTCTCCGGAGTTCCCTTCCTTTTCCTTTTTTTCAGTTGTCCCGGCTCCTTCTCTTCATCCGTGTGGTCTATCGTTTCAAGGTCTTCCTTACTTCCCTCCGAGGTACCTGACCTCAATGCTTCGTACTTCTCAATGTTTTCATTCCTATCTGTAGTTTCTGTGTTTTCCCTCCTCAGTACTGGGGATCTTGGTACCCTGTTTCTATTTCCTTTCTCGATCATTTCCCTCTCGAACTCCCCCCTCTCTTCCTTTTCTTTCTCAGTTTCCTCTTGTTTTCCTTTAATTTTTTTGTTTGAATCATCCATAGTAATTCCCACGAGTAGCTAGGGTACTTCGGTCCACCTCTGCAAAGCCCCGCTTGCAGGGGTAAGGCAATTTACATCGGGAGGTTGCCGCTTTCCCGATGGCTCCGTTCTGGACCATATGACGCCTGGCCATACACCTCTCAGCACGGGTCGCATTACTCCTTAGGTTGCGGATTTTTGGAAGGGTTCACTCCCTGGGGACCTGACCTGACCTAACTCAATCTAACCTACCCTGACCCAACCTAACCTCACTCAACCTAACATAACCCGACTTAATCTAACTCAACCTAACCAATATGACTCAACCTAACCAATATGACTCAACCTAACCTAACGTAACCTGACCTAACCTATCGCAACGTGACCTAACCTAACCTAACCTAACTCAACCTAATCTAACCCCACTCAACCCAACATATCCTAACCTAACCTAACTCAACTCAACCTAACTTATCTCGACCTAACCTAACCCAACCTAACTCAACCTAACCTAACTCAACCCAACCTAACTCAACCTAACCTAACTCAACCTAACCTACCCTGACCTAACCTAACCTCACTTAACCCAACATAACCTAACCTAACCAAACTTATCTCAACCTAACCTAACTTGACTTAACCTAACCTAACCTTACCTAACCTAACCAAACCTAACTCAACCTAACTTAACCTCACTTAACCCAACATAACCCGACCTAACCTAACTCAACCTAACTTATCTAGACCTAACCTAACCTGACCCGACCTTATCTAACCTAACCTATCACGACCTAACCTACCCTGACCTAACCTAACCTCACTCAACCTAACTTTTCTCGACCTAACCTAACTTAACCTAACCAAGGTTAGGTTAGGTTAGATCAGTAGTGAGTGGGTCTCTAACTCAAACTAACCTAACCTAACTCAACCTAATCAAAATTATCTCGACCTAACCTAACTTGACCTAACTTAACCTAACGTAACCTAACCTATCGCAACCTGACCTAACCTTACCTTTTATTTTTGGTGGGTGGAAAACCTTTTATAGGCACCATGCGCTGGTTTCAATCACGGCATGGTAGTCTCGGAATCGTACAGGTAAACCTGTGCATACCGACTAAAAACCACCCTAACTGCGAGGTCACCCGGAACCGTCCGCGAGGACTTGCCATCAGATAACCCCTTCCTTTGTCTATACCTTCGTTATTCAATAATTATAAAGCCTTCTTTCTGCATTTCTAACTCTTCCTTCCCTTTGGTCTCCATGATTTCCCGAAAAAAATTTTTAATTATTGTCCAGTGTTTGCTGCTTCTTATAATGTACTCACCTATGTTCCCTATTGTGAGTTGTGTGCCAATCTCATTGCCTATTTTGTTGCGCGTTGATATCCATCTGGGGCAGACAAACAGTGTGTGCTCAGCGTCGTCCCTCTGGTTGCAGTATATGCAGTTATCGTCAGGGCTCTTTCCAATTTTGTGAGTGTAACTCCTGAATGATCCGTGTCCCGTTAGCGCCTGTGTTGTGTAATAGTCCACGTTCTTGCTTCCAATGTTTGTCCATTCGCTTATATGCGGCAGCAGTTTGTTCGTCCACTTATCTAGCCTAGACCATTCTTGTTGCCACTTTCTGTACGTTACGGTTCTTTCTGCGATCCTTTCCATATTGTTGGGGGTATGCCCCAGGTTATGGATTCTGACCCTCTCGTCTACCATTAGGTGGATGGGGATTATCCCACACACTACCTGGATCGCCTGTAGTGACACAGTTCTGTAGGCACAGCCCACTCGTAGTGCCATCTTCCTTTGGACTCGTTCAAGCCTCTTCCTGTATTTTTGTACTGCCATTGCTTCAGCCCATACAGGTGCAGCGTACAGCAAGATGGAGTGAACAACTCCGGACAAGATCCGTCTTTTACCACTGGTGGGTCCTTTAGTATTCACCATTAGCCTGGAGAGTGCTCCTACCCGTTCCTCAGCTTTTGTGGCTGTGCTCTCTATGTGTGGTCCATAGCAGCCAGATGTGTCTAGTGTCACGCCTAGATATTTCAGATGTCTCTTTGGTTTGATTTGATTCCCCTTGAAATTGAGCAGCACGCTGTCTCTTACTGTGTACCAGCCATGTCCTCTGAGGATGAGCAGCTCTGTCTTGGTGGGTTCCACTGTTAGTTTGTGGTTCGTCAGCCACTCGTCCGTTTTGTATAGTGCCATCTCTGAGCGTATTTCGAGTTCCTCTTTGCTGTCTGCACACACCAGCAGGGCCAGATCATCTGCAAACGCGATTTTTTGAACATAATCGTGTCCCTCAGCGTCTAGAACATGATCATATAGCACGTTCCACAGAGTAGGCCCTAGAACCGACCCCTGTGGGACTCCCATCTCCACTGTGATCACATCTTTACCGTGTACTATTAGAGCTCTATCTTCCAGGTATTTACTAATGATGCTCACGAGGTAGTCTGAGATATGCACCTTTAAAGATTCCTCAAAATCATGTCCCAGTTTGCCGTGTTGAAGACATTTTTGACATCAACCGTAATGAGCGCCTGCCACTTGTGGTGGCATTCTCTGGCATACTTTTTCCAACGCCTGTATTGTGGATCGGCCCCTCCGAAAGCCAAATTGGTTGTCTGACAGTGCACCTCTGGCTTGGAGTTCTTTCTCGAGCCTTGATTTGATCAAGCTCTCGTTTGTCTTGCTAAATGAGTTTAGCAGGCAAATGGGCCTGTAGGCAGAAGGTTCTTCCACTGGTTTTCCCTTCTTCGCGATAAGAACAAGCTTAGCGCTTTTCCACTCTTTCGGGAATGATTGGTCTTCCAGGAGTACGTTCATTGCCTCGAGCATTCTTTCGGGTATGATTTTGATAGCCTCAGGAGGTACTCCGTCGGGTCCTGGGGCCTTTCCGTTTTTCAGCGTACTGACTGCGACCTTCAGTTCTTCACTGGTGAAGGGTTCTATATTGACCACGTTGGCTGGGTCTCTCGGCATTGCTTTCTTGCATGAGGGGAAGAGGTGTCGAGCAATGTTTTTCTTCCGAGTGCTACTCAGTTCGGTGGGAGTTAAGAATCCCATTTTACCCATGGCTATTTTATACCCCGTTCCCCATACATTAGTATTGAGATCCTCACATAGTTCATTCCAGTGCTCTTTTTTTGCGTTTTTAATGAGTCTTCTCAACTCTTTTTTGCACGTTTTGTAGGCTTCTTTCATTTCGGGCGCTGGTTCCCTGATACTGGCTATCCTTGTTAGTCCTCTTCTTTTGGAAGTACACTCCTTTCTTTTACCAGCTATTTCAGAGTTCCACCAGTATGGAACTGTTCTGATGACATCTCTTGTTTTATTGATACTCTTCTTGTAGCATTCTCTGATATGTCTTGCTAGACCTTCAGGCGTTCCATTTATGGTCGTGTTCTCGAGTAGGCTAATGTCGAATAGGCTCCAGTTTACGTCCGGTTTCATTTTCTCGACATTTTTGTTCAATTTGTTGCGCGATGTGACCTCGAAATAGATATGCTGGTGGTCGGTGAGAGCCTCCGTCTCCCATACTTCCCACCTGCAGATAGCTCTAGCTAGTTTTTGTGTGGCCAGGGTAATATCGATCCAAGAGCTGGAGTTGCCTCTTACGAACGTAGGCTTTTCTCCGGTGTTGATGACTATCAGGTCCTGCGAAGCAATGTATTCTGCTAGGATATCACCCCTCTCGTCTTCGATTGGTGATCCCCAAAGGGGATCACCAATGATTTTGCGTGGGTGATTTTGCGTTAAAATCACCCACCAGTATATATTCGCCGTCTAATTTGTGGCAGTACTCTATCAAGATACGGATCCTATTCTCATACGTTCCGAGGGCTATGTTGGGTGATATATACGTGCAGATTAGGCTATATTCCTTCATTTGGATGTGGAGGAATCCATCTTTGCTAACCACTTTTAGGACCTCTATGTTTCTATTGCGGAAGAGGATGGCCACATCGCTCCGTTGATCCTTCAACCAGGTTCCTTTCTCGACGAGTTGTTTATTTGGCTCCCCAACCACCAGCACGTCCACGTCCCTCTCCATCGCGCTTGCTAATGCGAGATCATGCGCCTTTCTGGATCTATTCAGATTTGTCTGAAGTATCTTCAGTTTGCCAAGCTCGGTTTATTATCGAGCAGCTCTACTCTAGGTCTGAATTCACTTGTTTCGGAATCAGAGGTATTGAGCATTTCAATTGCATCGACTGTCATCTGTGCTTCTTCAATCTTATTCGAGAATTCTCTCAGGTACCGGTCCATTTCGTCTAGATGCTCCTCCTCTTTTGTGTGCATTCCTTCTGGCACATCGTGGTCCTGCGTTTTCTCGGGTTTCTCTGCCTTCTTACTCACTAGGTCCATTACATTAATTTTCCTTCCGCCCTTCCAACTCTTCTGGTTACGCTCATCTCTCCTAGCTGTAGTCAGTGCGTTCCTGAATTCCGGGCACTTCATCGTGCCAGCTTTGTGTCCTTTCGCTCTGCAGACAGGACAGGCCTCTTCGTTGCTGCACTCCTTATGATGGTGCCCCTCCTCTCCACATTTGTAGCAGTGCTTTGTCAGGTCTGGTCCATTGCACTTGCTTAACTTGTGGCCGTATTTCCAGCACTGGTAACACCTGTCAACTTCGAGGCGCCTTTCTATCCAGCACCTCACAATGCCCACCCGTAGATACTCGTCATCCATCAGCATACTTGCGTCATCCTTCCCTAGGGTCACGGATGCCGCCAGTGTGCCATTGTTTTGGGGGCGAAGGTCGCTAATCTTCATAGAGCTGTCATCCCAGTGTCCCAATCTGTTTGTTATTGCCTCTTCCAATTCTTCCTTCCCGGACGCCATGTCCATACCTCTTATGTGAAGCACCGTGCTCTGGCTAGTGTTAACTAGTCGCCGTATTTTAGGTTGTCATCCTTCCTGAGAGCTTCTTGTAGGTCTTTTAGAGCCTGATCGTCTCGGTCTAAGGTTATCAGGAGCCTCTGTTCCTTTGTACTCTTCAAACTTCTGATTGCCTAACCTAACCCAACTTAACCTTTCCTGACATAACCTAACCGAACTTGACATAACCTAACTTAACCTTACCTAACCTAACCTGACTTAACCTAACCAGATCTGACCTGACGTAACATGACGTGACCTAATCTGACCTAACCAAACCAAACCAAACCTGACGTAACCTAACCTGTTCTACATTTGAATATAATAGGAAACTCTTTCAGTAGTTCCAGAACAAAAACAGAGCCAACAAAACACAAGCAAGAAATGGTAATATTTGGACCATAAAAGAAAGTCGCCTTTGACATAGTTCGAGACTTGCAACATTGCAAGAACCAGATTTATAGTTCATTTACGTTCAAGACTGGATAGCCTTGAATAATTATGAGCCGCGCAAATTTGAAATAGTGATACACTTGCTTTTTTAAGTGAGTTCTTGCAGAGCTCCCCATTCTATAATAGCCGTATTGCTTCGGAAAAATCAGAACATATCTAAAGTGCACAACAAACTTGTATTCATTACAAAAAATGACTATTGATGTAGAGTTAAGTACTAATAATGTTCGCTGTAAATGAGACTGTGAATGAAATATACGTAAAGCCCAGCACAGACCTAAAGCTCCAACAAAAAAAACTGAAGCATGTCTTACCTTGATATGTCGTCAATGAGGCTGAGAGTTCTATCACATTTAGGGCATGGATATTCATCTTCTTGCGGTAGTAGCTGTCAGTGTCTCAAGTGCATAAATGAATCTTTCTTATTATTACAAATTTTATAAAGTTTGACAATATTCATATTGATTGGTACGACTTCAACGTACTATCAAAACTGATTAGCAATTGTTTTACTCAATCATTTGAATTTGCAATTTGAAGACATGGCCAACTCCTCAGTTTCGAAATCTCTTTAACGTGCCTTCATATTTTATCGGGTTGAGAAATATTTAAAAAAACTAATGAATTCATGCAGATTTTTTTTAAACTGACGTCCCAATACGGAAAAAATTGTGATAAATTGGTGAATAAATGCCTAAAAAAATCATCTGAAATCATTTGTTGAATTTACCTAATCACTTGGCAACACTGTCAGAGAGGTAAAGTTTGACTACTTTGACATTTGTTTGTGTACCGTTGGGTTAATAATAAAAATATCGGTGTTTTTACGAATTTTCCAATGTTATTTGCAGAAAACAGCGATAAATAGGTGAATAAAGGTGCAGTTAGTGTTTTGGCTACAAAAATGAGTTTATAGTGTTGTACAGATTGCTATAGTGACATTTATCAAAAACCTCATTTTTTAACTAAATAAGGGGCATATCTCCCAAAGTTTTTCCGCACGAAAATTTCGCTTGCTATAGTGTTTTTTTCATGTTTTCAATCATCTATGTGAGTTTTGTGAAAATCCGTGAGGTTACTGTATTCGCTACCTTTACCTATATTATTATTACTACTTCACAAAAAATTTCTTTAGATTTTATTCTTTACAATGTACTGCCTCATCAAATCAAAACGATGAGTATGAATAAGTTAAAACATCAAATCGTATTTGCTGAAAAACTGTTTTTATTCAATCAATGAGTACTTGGGAGATATTCAAGGTGCGACCTTCAGCCTCTGAGAACATACTGTTCATGTATTATTTGTGTATGATAATTTGGGTTTCTTGAACTGTTTTTTATATTTTTGTATGTTTATGTGTTGTGATATTTTGTAATTACTTTTGAAAGTGTAATAGCTTAATACTAAATGGTTCACTCAATATCTTTCAAGACAAAATGACTTGCTAGGAATATGACATATATGATATAGTCAAATAAACTATAGATCTACCTGACATATTCTTGACATGTTTGTCAGTATTTTGCAACCAATTACGCACTCTCACTTCAGATCCAACAGAAGAAATCTCGTCATCTTTCGAATGATGTGAATTTATGATGAAATGTTGTCACATTCCGGACGGTGTGGATTACTTACTCCCAAATCAAATTTCTCACTTAATCTAGCGTTTTCTAATGCCAACCTATTTTCAATCATTTGCTTTTCTACTCCGAACTGCTAAGACAACAATATAGCCATTTGTTCGTCAGCTTTTACCTGGACTCTAGAGTTTTCTCCTATAAAAACTTGCATTGGATCTCACAGATAAGGATGCTGAAACTGATTTAGATTGTGTACCATCATATCCACTGCTTCTACTGGACGAGACTGCAGTAACCTGTCTTCTGTGGCATCGCTTTCAGCATTGGCAACTTCTCTGAACTCTCTGACGGTGACATCTTTTTCATGAGTTATTTTTTGCTTTAGCAGTCTTGCCACGTGTTTCCATTTTGCCGTGCTCTAGGCTGAAGGATCAGCACAATATTAATATTTACCTAGAAATGTGCACTATTGATATATCACCGGTACAATGTTTATGTCTTCTGAATTAACTGTTATGAATAAAACTCAAACTTTTCTTCCTTAAGAGCGTTTCTATTCTGCTTGTTTACAAAACCTGTCATTCAACTATTTTAATACATGTCAAAAAATATAAAGTAATTCTAATTTTGGATAAAACTCAACAGCAAGCTGTTCCCGAAACATAAAAGGGAATGAATTCTTTGATTCTGCGAAGCTGGTAAAGAGTGCTGGATAGCGTAAGTGGAGAGGTTTTTGATGTGGTCTTTTTCATTTTTCTCATTCGAGGATTTTTTTTTCAAATGCTTACCGAAGTGCCTCTTCATATGATCTTGCCTGGCGAATCCTTTACCACATTCGCCACAAATGTGTGGCATGTCTCCGACGTGCAAAAGTATATGCTGGTTGAAATCGACTTCATGATTGAATGCCCTCGGACAGTATCCACACTGGAACGGTTTGTTCGAAGTATGTTGATTGGAATGCCTTTTCAGGATCTCGTCAGTCATGAATTTCTTCCCACATCTACCATATTTGAACCGTTTCAATTCGTCATGAACTGAATTGTTATGTTGCTTGAGATAACACGATCTACTGAAATACCTTTTGCAGGGTACGCATTTGTATTCTTTGATTTCAGGATTCTCGGCTATTCGACTTGACCCCTGCCCGTTATTTGTTATTTTTTGAAGAGGAAGTTCCTGTTGGTGCCCGATTTTTTCCACAGTTTCACAAAGATTTTCGATCTCCTGATTTATATTTTCGACGCTGTTTCCGACCAAGTTGAAAACATCATTATAGAATTTTTGCCGATTCGTTCGCCCTTCAATGTGGTTTGCGGTCTCCGGCTGAATGGCATTATCATGTCCCACCTGCGTATATCACGTCTCCTCCTACACCAGTATCCATCTTCTCTTCCGTAAACGTCTGAAACCAGTGTGCTGCCGTTTCTTCAGAAGGAATATTCTCAAAATACTGTTCCGATTGTTCAACTTCAATAACGCCATTTTGAACATACTGTCGTGAAACAAAAACTGTTTGTTTTTGCTTCCCGAGTCTCAGTACAAGCCAGAACCAATTTTCTAGTGCGAATCCTGTTTCCCAGTTTCGAGTGGATTTTGGCCCAAAAAGACTCGGACCTCCAAATGGTAATACCATTAATGAAGCCAAAAAAGAGATCTTCAGTTAATGGAATTGATACCTCCTATACACCATGAGTCTTATAAAACCTGAGATCTTCAGCTCAAGCAGCCGGAGGTGAAGTAACTGGCCCATTTGACGACGAAGAGAATAAAACATTCTAACTTCTTATGTTTGTATACACATTATGTTCGAATAAAGTCTTCAATGTAATATCTAGTGTATTATTTTGTGGAATAACCCATTCAATAGCTAAAAATATTT
>WOGR01015957.1:0-12769 GCA_015342045.1 Leptinotarsa lineolata | reverse complement strand
TAATTATTGTCATTTCTTCATCAGGGTAACCACAACCGAGTGATCATATCCCTTTACACAAATGTATTTTGATAAATGTTTAATATATTGATAAAAACTATTATATAATATATATGTAAATGTTTGAAAATAATAAAATACTCGTATGCACCTAAACTTTCATTATTTATTCATTTCAAATTTTTCAGTGTTTCGTGAGGATTTTTTTGATTCTAGGGTTTGCATTTCACTACATTCCAAAAGTCGACAGGTGAAAGAATTTCATCAAATATCAACTGAACCAAATATTATAAAATGCGAGATAAGAAAGATTTTGGAAACTATCTTATAAATGAAAAAAAATAACACTGGATAAAAGTACTAGGAGGGTGAAAATGAAATACGTATTGAGAAAAAGGAAACAATGGATAACCAATGAAATAATCGATTCAATCAACAGAAAAAATGACTTGAATTTAGAATATGGAAAGAAAACTGAAAGTGCACTTTCACTGCAAATTTGACCGCCTAGGGGAGCCTTGTTTATCTTTGATATTCGAGTACTCAATTTTCCGTCGATCTCATTGATGCCGTCTTCGAAAGAGGAGATATCGTCGACCTTACTTAATCAGGCAGTTGAGTACAGCAGCGCGTTTGTGGTTCAGCATAGCACAACTGATGAGACCTGTGGCGGGTCGAAACAGCGCTACCTGATGTCAAATCATGAATGCGTTGTGTTTGGGCTCTGGTTTTCAACTATTTGCCTTGCAGTAGAAGCTGCAGTTAAAGACTGAGGAGAATCTTGTTGGCAATCGATGTCAAGCTTGGCTTTTCAACTGACCGCCTTGAGGAGCCTCGTTCATCTTTGATATTCGAGTTCTCTGTCGCTTCCATAAAAGGCGCCTTCATAAGGGGAAATGTCAATCTTACTTGCTTATCATCGGGTGGAAAAGTTCGTGGGCTATTATAGAAAAAAATTTTTGATAAAATTTTATTTTAATTCAAATTGAAAGGGTATATTTTTAGGAGAGAATATTTTTTGGAAAAGAGCGGTTTTGGCTTTCTACTTGTCCATCTTGATACAAAAAATGTTAGAATCTTCCCAAGAGAGGAAGGAAGCAATCAATTTAAAAAAAATTAACTCTATGAAAGAGGTGTAGAAAAAAGTAACTTTCAGGCACAAACTGGAAGAGAAAGCCCTCTCGAAACAGTTATTTTAATATAAACATTAAATTACACGAAAGGAAAATACTTTCGAAACAAATACTTTTATATGAACGCTGATTTATACGAAAAATTATTTTCTCTATTCCGTCTGTATTCAAAACATTCATATAGAATCTAATCAGATATCATTCACAGGATTCCTACACAATATAAATGATGAAAGAAGTAAAATTTCACTTACATGGAACATTTTCATCCCTACTGCTAGACACCCGGTGCCGGTGTTTCGCCGTAAGACACCTGCCTTATCGGCTCTTCAGTAACAAATACGGATAACATAATAAGATATTGAATCCATATCATCCTTTGTGCCTTTCATAAACAAGATATTAGAGTCGAATAAAGTTCACTTCAGGAGATATCAGAAGATGAAAAGAAAACCATGTATCCGACTTCGATGGTTGTTGGGATGATATCAACTTCTTTCTCAAATTAAAGAAAGGAAGTTGCGGTACTTTATTTGACAGGTCTTCTTTTGAATTATCAGTCCAATACTTTTAGGAATCGAATAATTAGCTCAAAAGTAATTACAATTCAATTCTCTAATATAAATTTTTCTTCACTTGAGTGAACCCGTTCTTCTGGCTACAAAGAAAAACTTGACTTCATATGAATGAATATAAATAAGCCAATTTGACGAAAATAGTCTGTTCGATTTGAGAAAGTTACAGAATAATAACAAACTTTGTTCGACATTAATATATTGTTCCATTCAAAAGGCAAAGATAGAGAGACCTTCTCAGTGTATGTTACTATATTCAACGATCAATGTGAGGGATGCATGTTGTGAACGTATCTCCGTAGAAACAATACGAGTAGATGTATTTATTATATAATAACCTCGTATGACAGTGGAAAAGTGACAAAAATGTGTAAAAAATGGTTTCGATGGCAGACACAACTAGAAAAATTGTTTTTGATGGAAAAACTTTCGAAAATCGATGTTGACATGACAACATTTTTTCTTTAATTGATTTAATTTGCAGAAACCGTTTCAGTAGCTTGCCCATCTTTCCTCGAATTGGTTAACAAAGTGTTTTACTCAGAAGAATTTCCATTGACCACCCACTTCACATATACTTGCATTTGACCCACAGATTCCATGTACATATTCATGATCTTCAAATTCTACACTTATTTTCCGGTCAAAATAGACATAGTGATCAAGTAGTAAAAACTCTGGACCTTGGATACATAGATTCAATGTATGCTACAAAAGGCATATGTAAAAATTTTTGATTTTTTTTTATTTTCTTCGAAACCGGTGAGTTTTATCAAAAATAAAGGCCCGACAAAAATTGCAGATCCTAAAATTATCTACAGAAATAGTTATTTCTTTCTAAGAATCGCCATATCGAAGTTCAAAAAGTTGATTTACATTCTCATGATATGCACCCAATTGCTACGTATATGCATAGTCAGGCACTTGATAAGTGAACATTCTATTTGTGTTTCTTAGAACAAACAACTTACTGCCCGGACTCCAATTGATAAAATTATTTACTATCTACTTATCCATGACGCCAAAACCATATTTAAGTTTTACATGCGATAACCGGATATGATACATCAGCAATGTTCTGAAGAGGTGAACCAAAAATACTGAAATTATTTCAAGGAAAGGATTCAGTTGATTCTGCTAAAGTATTCGAAGAAATTGATTCTTCTTCTCGAACGATGATAACTAGGAATTCGTTTTTCCTGTTTATGGAGCTCTTGTCTTCCTCTAAAATTGACTTTTGCTCATCAAAACTTGTATGAAGTATACTATCGAGTTCAGATATGGTTCGAACTGAACCCCAACAACTAGTTGGAACTTAACAGATAATACCCTGGGACCGATTTAAACAATATACCCAACTCTAAAAAATCTCCAGGACACTTTTTTTTGCAATTGCAAAAAAGGTTGTAGTGCTAGATGTCGCTCCAGTGTACACTAATTGACAAGCCCATTTTTGCTCGAATGTTCAATTGAATTCAATGGACGAAGATTCATGTAATATCGATGAAGAGACAGCTGATTCACCTCCAGTTGAACAAATCATGAACATCCAGAAAAAGAAACGGAGAAGAAAAAAAATCGAGTTTGAAGGGTATGAATCAGATCAAAATACTAACAAAAATCAGAATTACAAGTTTGAATCAATCGTCTATATCAATAATAATCATGCAGTAAATATAGTATTTTCTCATGAAACTCCATCATAACAGATGGTGGATTGGACCTACCAGAGAAACCAAGTTAAAAAACGCGCCAAGTACATTACCTCACAGGTGGTGTGGAAATGTGTACATACTGTGTAGAACAAAACTCCATCAACTTTCAGAATGACGATATCGCAGGAATGGTGATTCTCAGAAAAAAAGTTAAAGGGCCATTTTTGTAGATAATTTTATGATTCACAATTGTTGTCTCAGCAATAATTTCTATGAAACTTACCTTTTTCGGGAAAAATCTAAGAAACTACAAAAAAGCAAAAAAATTGACCTTTCACCTTGAATCACTATTTTAGCACAGATGGGATCTTAGGGGACTTTTGGCACTTGAAATATTTATTTTGACCGGATAATTATTTTATATTCAGCCTGGCAATGTACATAACGATCTCCGCACTCCACACTTTCGTAATGGAAAAACAAGGCATGTATGTTGAAAGTATGCGGTTTTTTTTCAAAACTAGAATCACCGGCTTTCAACCTCTCTTGAAAAATAATCAGACATACGAATAATTATGTACTTTTAATTTCAGTCTATCAAAAAATCGCCAATGAAGCAAAGAGCAAAGGCAAATGGTGGATCATCTGGTCCCTCAAGTCTTAATACTGCTGCCCTATCAGCAGCATACCGAAGAGCTTCAGAAGGAGGAGCTAATTTACTGAAAGGACGAAAGAATACAAACAGCGCAGGAAGAGATAATAATGAAGTATAAAATGATATGAATTGCTACCATATTGTAAAGAATGAACCCTGATGTGCTGAAATATTGAAGAAATATGTATACTCTACCTTTGCAATTTTGAGACATATCCTAGTGAAATGCAACATTAACATTCAGTCAGTTATTTTGTAAACGATCCCTGATATGGTCAAGACAATTCGTTTGCAAATAATGCAAACCCCCATATAACAAGGGAGTTTACTGAGTAAAATTCCATATTCTACTTATGATAATGATCTAGTTTCCAGTAGATGACGCAACGTAAGAAAGAATTGCTTTCTGTTCAAACATTTGCCATGCTATCAAAATCCCGAACGAAAATAAGAAGTTGAATTTGTTCGTGTGTTTGATAATGAACGTCAAGGTGTCCCACAATTCATCACTATACCATATTGATTTCTTTCATCGAAACGCAACTATTATACGCCGGAGATGAAATAGAAACATTCAAATTATTGAAGAGAAAATGGCAAAGATCCATCAAAATATTTCATTGACGGAAAAGGTGACAGCTTCTGTTTTTGGATGCAAAAACCGTCATTTATATTGGTTGCTTGGAAACGTAAAACAATAAGTAATGAGTATGACACAGCTGTGTGGAAATGTTTCGACATCAAGAAAAAACGCCTGAGTTTGGCTTGCAAAAAGTTACTGTGGATCAAGAAACTGCAGTCTTACCAACAAAAATTATAACAGTAATCAATTGATAGCTTGCTTGATTATGGCTATGTGGAGCAATTTGCTTTTGGTTATCCAATTATCACTCTTCCTGTGGGATTCAGGATGTCTCATATAAAGTGATACCTCAAATGCCTCGAAATGTTTCACATACACTTGTGCGATATTAATCATATCACGTTGCCATATAAAATATTGTGATTCACGAACTTCTTACGACAAATACAATACACTAACCATCGATGAGAATGACCACGATACGTATGCTCGTCGAAAGAGACACGTGATGATAAAAGCGGCAGTCCTACGAATTAATTGATCAACCATCGTATTCGACAGATCGGAACTCCTTCTCTAACTCAATTCTTGGGAAAATAGATTAGAGGACGCTATGGCTGTAACTTCACACTATTTTGGGGAGCTGAAGCAAAATTACTTTATAAAAGGGAAAAAAGTTGGAAAATTATATCATGGAAAAATGGGACTATGTTGAAAAATGAACTAGAGAGAGCAAAAGCCATGTGTTTTCCAATTTAGATTCGATTAATGTTGAAATACCCTCTCAGCTATGCTTTTTGGTGGTTGACAATTCAGATCAAGTAATATATACATTTTCCAGAAATGACAACAACTTTGACAAACTCATACTATTGCAACAATTCATGCAGAAATTTAGTTTTCGCAATGAAAACATAAAGTCAAGGGTTTGATAATATCACCAAATATTGTGACCTTATAAGTATTGCCTGAAACTTGATAAAATTTATCTAGTCGATGCGATTTGAAGAGAATATTTTTTCGATATTTCATATTTGTATGGATAATTTACCTTAAAAATTATTTAGTCTCTCTCAAACTTGTTTGATAGAATCTAATATATGTCGTTTTACTGTATAGGGTGCAAAATTCGTCTCAAATTCTCAATCTCTCATTCAAGAATCACAGAGAGGAAGTAAATGTATTGGTCATCATCACCAACGTTGTTTCACCCAAATATAGATTTCCAGAACACTGATAAATGGAAAAAGTTTCACAAATGACCTATTCCTTTGCAATGAAATGATATGCTTGTGCATTGCCATTATACATTTCTCATAAACATACATTTTTTCAGGAACTGTAATGAACAAAATAAATCATTTTGAAAAAGTTATTAGGTTTATCAATTTGCAACTGATATTAGTATATTTATATAGAGGACTACATAAGTGAATAGTTCGAGAAGAAGCAACACGTTTTGGCTTGCCTCGCCAATATTAGTAGGGTTGATTGTTACCTGCAAAGTTTTCCAGACGACCAATTGATTCTCAAACCTTTGAATCCATTTTTGATATTCCGAAATTAAATTATCTTGGATGAAAAACTGTTAGTGGAAAATATAAAATTGAATAAGCCATGTATGTTAAAATAACTTATATTATATATTACAGAAAATTATCTACATTTCATCGATTATCTCTCTTAACTACAATTATTTAGAATGAAACAGGAATACTTTGGTGTAAATTCCTGGTTTGACAGTGGTGGAGTATTTTTATTCGATATGTATTAAAAAAATCAAATGTTGTCTATGATTCGAAATGGTGTTCATTATTATGTCGAGCAGTCTTCCCTCTGAGAATGGTTTGTATTGAAATTTTCACGCTATGAGGTTATTCGGAGGTCGCTCTGGGGTGCACGGCCTCAAAAATTCTTGTCCTCTTTCGTGAATCCATTTATTTGAAACTGAAAAAAATACATATATCATATTTTCTACTATATTCATTATTTTTTTAAGTGAACAGTTCAAGATTTGAAAGCTATGTTAATAAGGTTGTATCAGCACTTTTCCAAATTGTTTTCGAATCCATTTTGAATTATGAACTTTTGAATGTGGGAAGAACTTTCCAAATTTTGATATGATCCCAATCACTGGATGCGCGTTCGTTAAAAGTCGATGAGAGTGGGAGAGATAGAATTATCAACTCTCCTAGATTTGACAAACCGCGATAGACCATATTCCCGTGAAAATGGTTGAACATGTTTTAGGAGTTTCATGATTGGCAACACTAATATTTGAATGATAATACTAAGAAGACGTCTATTTGCGATGATTTTACCTGCTGAAACTTCAAATTTACAGCGTTTATTAAAATTATTTAGTGTTTTCAATTCCTGTCCACTATATCTAGTGGACAGGAAATTGATAATATATTGAGTACCTACTTCAACTAAAAAAAAACGTATTAACAGTTGGCGTTGCTATGTTTTGTATTGTAGTAACATTACAAATAATTCCGAACTAGCACTCTATACATTTCTTTTATCGTAAAATGAACGATATCATCTTCACATGCACTAGATATAGATGCCGAATGACCAAAAACCGAATAATATTATTTTACGCGAAAAAATTTATAAATAACACGTCTCCCTTCACTTGTCTACACATTAAATATCATTGTTATTAATCGTGAGACGCCTGAAACATTGTACATCCATCGATGTTTACCTGAACATAGTCAATGGGGAATGTTCCCTCAATTTGGGTTATTACAGCAAATGCAAGTTTGGACAAAATAAAGTTGAGTTTAAATAATGAGTTTTTCGAATTCAAAAGTATTGAAATTGATGTTTCAAATGTTGGTTTTTAATTTTTAAAGGGATTTGTTTCTAATTCACATATCGGCAACAGCGCCTAGAATGCATATAATATATAAAGTTAAAATAATTTATACGTACCTAGATATTCTATTTTGAAAGAGGAAAATTATCTTTATAAATCAACAATCAAGGCAAAATATAAATTGAAGTTCAATAACACAAGCCACATAAACAACAATTGTTTTGTTATTTATTTATATAGAGGAAGATAGGTTAGGTGCACAAAATGTCATATATCACAGAATGTCTCGGAACATTAGTAAACAGAACAGCACGCCTCTGAAATATGTCATCTTTGTTTGTCTCATACAGGTAACAGATTTATTGTCCGTCCTTTATTAGCTATAACCGATGTTACCAAATGGTGAAATAGAAACTAGTCCCTTTAAATGTTGAATGCATTATTTCATTCCTTCTTTAAAAGTATTTAAATAATTTTTTAAAGGAAAAGGTTGAAATGATAAGTTTAAAATGCGTTGTTTTGGAGCTCTTTTTTGAAAACTACTTGATTTTCGTCAGGAGGAACATTCCCCATTGCAATGCAAAACATTTTTCTTTGTTTCGCTGACATCGACTAAAAAAATTGTTCTAAAATTGTTCATTCCGTTAACCAGCTGACGAACGTCAACCCTAAGAAGTCGAAACTTGGACTACTCAGGTTATTTGATTTGTAGCTCGTGGTGATATAGTTGAATGCAATATTGGTATGATATCAATTATTATCGAAGTTGGACAAAGGTGTAAGTCATGTGGAATATGTGACTTTTAACGTTGCCTCTGTTTCTTTGGTCGAGGACGAAACAGGATTACTAGTTAAAGAATAGCGAACGAGAGAAGGCGTAATAATTAAGTTTCTTAACCTACAGTTTAGGTGAGTTGAGACTGGCCTGAATGAAATTGTTCATTTAGATAATTGTTTTACAGCTAGTCTTCAAGTATGCCCTCTTACTCTTTATGAAAAAAAATGTTTTCCTTATATGAAGAATTTGGGAGATTCGGATATGTGGTTGGTTATCTCGTTCACGAGCAGATAGAGCGATGACAAATATGTTGCCAGTCTTCCAGTCTTTCCTTACCGACACAGCGATCACATGTTAAAGCAAACATTTATATTTCGACAATGAAACGGCCGAATAAAATTACAACCTGCAGGAAGTGTCATTTACAGTTGAAATAAAATTATTTTCGACGCTTATTGAAAATCGTACCCAAATGAATTATTTCTCTGAGAAAGTTTATTGAGACTTCAAAATATGATTTTTCAATGCTAACGGTATGTCACAAGTTTCCACTTAAAACATAGAATCCGATTAATTTTTTCAATATATCCTGTGTGCACTAATGAAATATATAGGGGCTTATTTGAAAATCTGATGCTGTCACTTATGATAGAAAAGGATTTGCATAGTAAAATACGGTTGTTTGAATTTATTGGGATGAATGCAATGATTTAAATGCTATGAAAAAAATTACCCCATTTTGATCCAGCTAATACCGGGCAAGCTGCGTGCCTGGTAAGAATGTCTCCATCCAACTTATGGTAGAAAAGGATTTGCATAGTAAAATACGGTTGTTTGAATTTATTGGGATGAATGCAATGATTTAAATGCTATGAAAAAAATTACCCCATTTTGATCCNTGGCTCCGCCTTGAGGAACATCGCTCATCTACAGATAAGGAAGTTGAATCAAATAAATGTGTCAATATGTAGATTTCTTCAATATTTATACTCACATAAAACAAAACTGTTGCTATTCTATTTCCAGTACCCAAACTTTTGAAGGCATTTTTTTCATCTTTCTGAAAAATATAAAAATATTGTCAGGTCTGTTCAAATTTTTGTTTCTTGTTGCTAGTTTGATGAAATTGTCATGAAATATTCAATTTTCACTGTTGAAAATTTATTATTACACTGAACAATTACTTCAAGTATCTCGATGTCAGGAGAGAATGAAGAACTCAATTTAATAAAACAATTTGCAGTTATTAACAACGTGAACTTGATTCATCACATGCTCAAAAAAAAACAATTCAAAGTGGCAATTAACTAAGCACACCCTGAAAATGATACTAACACCTACAAAACACACTTATATTGGAAAATCATCAGAAAAAATAAAGAGATTACTAACTATACAGAACTTCAACATAGCATACAAGACTTATAATGTCTTAGGTAGACACACGCGCACACACATACACAAGTCACACCCAAACAAGGACAATAAATCAGGTGTCTACAAGCTAACATGTAGCCTGAAAGTTTATATAGGAAGAACGTCTAGAAATTTCAAGAGATTTTCAGAACACAACAGACGTATTATTATCATTATTATTTGAAGGACAAAAATTGAATCTGCTGGAATACCTGAAAATCAATAAACGAAAAAAGCTAAACTCCACCATTACTGAACTTATTTTAATTAAATTACGAAAATTATTCACCCTCATCAATGTCTGAATTTTATCTGTGTACCTATAATTAATTTCATCTGTGTACCTAGAAAAAAATATTGTATGGTAATTATATTTCTCAAAATCTACCTATTTAGCTAGAATTTCCATTATTAACTAATTAGGTTTTGTAACTACTGTTATATAAAATGCATTGCAGATTAGCCTTATGTACCAATTCGACTAAAGAAGCTAACGCGTCTTGGATAGTGAAATTTTAAGTTTCATTCCTTCCACGTCTACATTATTTTAGAATAAAGAGCTTTCTAGTTATAGCAAAAATATTTACAAAATATCAATAGATTCAAATCTAAAACGAACGTTTGGAATATAAACTGATTAAAAAAAGTATTTTTTGTATAATTCAGTGTTCATATAAAAGTATTTGTTTCGAAAGAATTTTTCCTTTCGTGTTATTCAACGTTTATATGAAAGAAGCTGTTTCAGAAGGCCTTTTTCTTCCAATTTGTGTCTAAAAGTTACTTCTTTGAATGATCTACACATCTATGTTTAGAGTTACTTCTTTTCAAAAATGATTGCTTCCTTCCTTTCTTTGGAAGATTCCAACATTTTTTTGTTACAAGATGGAGTAGTAGAAAGCCAAAAACTTTCTTTCCCAAAAAATTAAAAGATTCTTATTTAACTTTCAACTAGTAGAATTTTCATGTACAGCAAATGAAATTTTTGATGGGATGAGCAACCAAAATACCCATGATCACACAATTTACTTCACGAAAAAATATAATTATTCACTTCAAGATGAGTCTAAACTTTCTTCATAGTTGTTACAGTTACTTTTGAATGAGTCATACTTACCCTAGCAAAGTCGAAATGTGGTTCATAATGTCCTCCAATACCATAATTGACCACTTGTAATTCTTCCGCAGTTTCCATTGTCAATCCCGTCATGTCCTCCACTCTTTGAGTAATATCTGCAATGTGTTTATGTTCGTGTTCTTTCAACCAAGCGGATTTGCTAATCCTGTATTGGGCAATTTCTAGTTCACCTGTTTTGGAATTTTGAACTGTAGCCCTTTGAAACTGAAAGATTTATATTTTTGTCTACCTTAGTCGATCATGAATTGAAATAAAATAATATCAGGATAATACCAATCGTGATATTGATGGCTGATACTGATATTTTTCATCTTAAACAATAATAATTGAGAGACAAAAGCAACTCAACTAGAAAATCTGATTCATTTCAAGATTTAAGATGGAAAAAAATAAATTTCAGTCGACCTTCAAAATAGGCCATCACCGAAGATTTGAAATTATGAAATGATGACATAACGATTTCCATAAACACAGTAGTTGTGGAAGTTACGTACAACCCGAACCTCCTCTTTGTACTTATTCATGTGTATTTACATCATTTTAAATGAAAGCATAATAATATGAAAAAATTGATATAAATAATGAAAATTTCAGTTTGTAATCTCTCTGATCTATTTGTTTCCAAGCACTTGATTCAATTAAATAATTACAATCTTGATATATTTCATTGTTATTGCACTCACCCTTGGTGTAGCTAACTTTTTTATTGTCGCTATTTCCGAATCAGTCATAACATCGTGGAACATGTATAAGTCGGGTTTATGATGTATCTCCTCTATTTTGAAAGGAGCTATTAACAAGAAAGGGTTATTGTTCGTTAAATATCTACATTTCAGTTTCGAAGCCTTTTCTTCTGGAATGCTGGTTTCTCCTCTGCACAAAGTTTCATAATGTTCTCGGGCATAAGGATCATATTGATGATGCTGAAAGAATAATAATTAGAACGGTTATTCAATAGGTGTCACACTTCAATTAAACAAATATTTAAGTCCGTTCAATTGCCAATGGTATAGCTACACCACGACAGAGTAAGAATAATACAATAAATCACTAAGGAGAAAAGCAAGACCAACATAATTGCTGGAAGTTATACCTTAGTGGAGTAGCACTATAGTTTTTCAATCGACACACCAATTTATATTCATGTTCTGCAAAAAAGGAGACAAACATTACGAAGAAAGAATAGGATACAAAAATTAGACAAAAATTGATTGACGAATTAGTATTCGAATAATTTATTTATTTCTGTTACAAACATTATTATTTCTTGGGATAATTGAAGATGAAATACAGAAGGTCAACATTCAAGTACTCTGCTAATAAAAGAAATGATAAAGACGGAGTCGGAAAGTTTTGTTTTAGACGAAAGGTACTCAAACTTATTTTGTCCACCGCCCACTTCGAGAATTAATTACTTTCTAGCGCCCCTCAAATTTTTTTACTTTACTACATCTTAAGAATGACGATCGCAGTCATTATCTTAATAATTAAATTGTATCATGTGTATCATGTGTATCATGTGAAAATAAGACTTTCTGATTCGGGTAATGTAAAACACCATTTTGTAATATTAGAAAAACTTTTATTCATGTTAAAACAAACATTTCAATTTGGATTTTGAAACTAATCCAATGGTGAAGGATGAATTTGACGATTTTCGACAAGTTTGTTAATATCAGGCTCGAATTTACTCAAAAACCGCCGTGGGTTACCGCGTTCGGTAATATGCAACCGATTTCTCTTTTAAGTTAACAACGTTGCCACAGCACTAAATTCACGTTCACACAAATACGATGATGGTAATGCTATCAAAAATCGTTGAACGATGGACCGCAATCCAGGGTACAATTGCGGGATTGGCTTTTGTAGCCAAAATTCTTAGTATCCATTTTTGAATTTTGTTTTTATTTCCTCGTTCGTTATCAGTTCTATGAGTTCTTCTTCCAGCTGGGGTGATCCTGCTGTGTTGACATTTGAAAAAGGATCCAACACCCAGTCCGGTATTTCCAATT
>WOGR01015740.1:0-11765 GCA_015342045.1 Leptinotarsa lineolata | reverse complement strand
AAGGTTTTTATTTTTTAATCTAGAACCTAACAGTTCGGCTGCATCTTTTGAAAGACCTAAATCTCTTACTAAATCATTGAGCTCACCTTGACAAAATTGTTGAGGCCTTCCATCCATATTTGTTTTTGTTCTCTAATCCCGAAATATAAAAGGCAGCCCCCGTATCTTCATGTTGAAGTCGGGAACTTTTCAGACAACTCTCGTATAATGTCAGTTTTCTCTTGAATTGAACATTTTAGTAATGGACAAAGACAAGAGCGACAAACCCAAATCGAAGCCTTCCCCCAAAGAGAAGGAAAAGGACAAGGACAAACCAAAAGACAGGAATTCGGAGAGTGGTGATAAGAAAAAAGAAGAGAAGAGGAGATCGAAAGATGACAAAAGCAAAGACAGAGACAAAGCAAAAGAAAAAAGTTCAAAGAAGGACAGGGATAAGGAGAAGGAAAAGTCCCCGGCACCGGCGCCACGTCCTCGAAGTCTTAGCCCAAAAAGGTAGGTGGTTATTTCTCGATGATACTTTGGCTGATTGATAATAATAATAATGAAATTCTGTGTTGTCATACCCTTAAAAGTAGAAAAACCGTGTCAGACGAGAAGACCATGTACAAAGCTATTACCGTTTTAATAAATCTACTACACAGTCAGTACAATTGAAAATTATATATAATATCAATAATCATAACCACTCATTAAATTTATATTTATTTTTTTTTACTGCCTCCTTGAAAGTTGATAAAATTTTTGTCGTCTGTTTAATATCCACAGGTAAGCACTAGTGTGCTTTAATAGCTGCACCACGTACATTTTATTTATAAAAAGTACCGGTTAAATATTGTCTGTGTGGAAATAACTTTTACAAAATGTTGCATATGATAGTCTTAGCAAACAACAAATCAGCAAATCGCAACAACATTTTGGTATAATTTACATAGATCATAATTAATAGGGGGTCAAAAATTGTGCCCTGTGGTACTCCTTGCATCACACGGCGTGGGGAGTGGTCATTGGTTATTGATGCCGGTGGGGCGGCCTCTTTAGTATCGCAGGGGAATGACCACGACCCGCGCAACCCCTGTGATGATAATAATAATATTTATTCGTTCTCATGATGGAGAATGTGTCTGTTGAATATGATTGCAATGAATCGATATCCATAGAATTTTATAGTTCACCATATCAATGGTGAGGTCACATTTAGAGTGATGTTTGTCTCTGATTGAAGGTCTCCTAAAAGAGCGGCCAGCCCTCCTCCCGCTCAAAAGCAACACAGCAGTAGTAGCAGCAGCACCAAAGAATCGAACAAGGAAGAGAAGAAAGATAGAGATAAAGATAGAAGTAAGGACGACAAAAAATCCAAGAAGGATAAGAGGGAGCATAGGGATTCGAAGCACAGGGAGAAAGACAAGGAGAAGGATCACAAAGAACATAAGAGCAGGGACAGCAAATCGTCCAAGGAAAAGGAGAAGGAGGCTTCTAGCGTCAAAGTTAGGGAACCAAGTCCCGCACCGACTGTTGCGACACCTCAACAAATTCATAAAGTAAGTAATTGTAACTATTTATTTTCCCAAGAAACATACAATGTTTGAAGCAGGGAGAAAAAAAAGCAACTGTAACATAACTAAGTACGAACAGAGCACCAAAAAAAATCAGATTTGGAATTCGAAAAAAATATACGGTTATTATTTTTTTTCAAAAAGGGGAAGTTGGGTAACAGAATAAATTTTTCCTAAAAAAGAAACAATTGTTTACTTGCCAACGTTTCGAATTTAATTGAATTCTTCTTCGGGGCTCGAAAAAGAGTTTCTTCTTGTCGAAAAGACATGAAATATGTCTGTGTAGTGTTTTCTCGGGAATTTTATTATAATAGTATTTTTTATTTTTATCATTCATGTCTGATTATTTCAAGATAGACATATTTTCAACACGAAAAAACTCCTCTTTGAGCCTTGAAGAAGAATTTAATTGAATTCGCAACGTTGACAAGAAAACAATTGTTTTCATTTAAGAAAAATTTATCCTGTTACCAAAACTAACTCTTCTTGAAAAAATAAGTTGACAAGAAAATTTTTCCTCAAGTTTTTTAACCTAGGATCTTACACAGATGATAGGTGGAGATATCTTATTGATAAAACTGAATTAGGTGTCCATGATTATACCTGTTATATCTCACTTTTGAAATATAAGTTTTTAAAAAATATTTATTTTGAAAATGGGAAAATTGTCTCACTCTACATTCATTTTAACTGTGTGTGTCCCTGTCTCTTGCAGAGATTGCAAAATTTTTGTTGAATGGAGGGTTGTAGTTTTTTATGCTGGATAGTATTTGCATTTTTGTTTAATTTTTGTTGTTGGAAATATGAGAGTTGTAGCTCTCGTTTTATTCTTTGAATGGTTTCGAGCATGGAAGCTGGGTTTCCGACTCTTACTAATTGTCCTATGGTAGGTTCTAGTCCTCCCAAGAGTGTGTTCAAAGTCATGGTTTGTATTAGACTTTGTTGCGCTTGTTTCTCTTCTGGAGAAGGCGGTTGTTTTTGGATTGCCGCGTGCATTTTTGCATCGTGGGTTTGAAGTCTGTTTATGAAAGTTAGAGGGGACTNNAACAGTAATTTAATTTCGTCCCAAGTTTGTGGGTTCCGAGAACTTATGAGTTCTGCAGCTTTTCCTTTAAATTTATTTTTGATATGTAAAGTTACCAAAATTTTTTGATCTTGTACAGCCATGCGGTAAGCTGTATTACAAGCATGTAAAAATGTATTGATGAAGATTTGATCTCCATCGTACTCAGGTATGATTGAAAAAATTTCATTGAGTTTGTAAGGCTCAATTTCGGGTGCGGGGTGTTCGTTTGGCATGATGTTTGACAATAGAACTGGTATTTCACTTATAAATATTCAATAAATATTTCATTTTGAGAATATTTTGTTTTGAAAAAATATTTTGTTTTGAGAATATTTTGTTTTGAGAAAAAAAATGAAAAAGTCGTGATGATTCGTTTTTACTCACCAAAGGTTGTCCATAGAGGATGAAGTCCTACTTCACAAGCGTTGCTTCGGGAGGAGTTAGCATTCGCGTGTTCTTCCACCGTTGAAGAGACAGTCCTGCTGTGGTCCTGTTGGTCTTGGGTTGTTGGTTCTTCCTTTGCAGGATTGGGATTCACTACTACCGGTTAGGCTGCTCCTTGTTCCGTCTAGTGTTGAAGGATTCTACCGACTGCGCCAATTTGTTATATCTCGCTTTCGAAATATAAATTTTAATTCTGAATTCTCCTCAGTTACAGAATACACAATATAATTTTAAGTTACAAACGTGTACTCGAATGAGATTCTAATAACTTTTATGTAAGTTTGATAACTTGGAAGTATTTATAATAAAATATAATTTATAATGAAATAAATGATGATATAACATCAGGATAATATGACAAAGGATAAGAAAGATCTATTGTGTTCTTCAAATCAACTATACCATTATAGTGTTCTGAAAAGTCAGCTTTGAGAAGTCCGTCGATCGATGTCGAGATCGTGAATATAAATTTTGTGGGGATCTGCGTCTGAGAAAAGTATTAATACAGATTCGGTAATTAAAATTTTTTGATCGGTTATACCAGTGGTCGCCAACCTGTCGATCGCGAGCTACCGGTAGCTATTTGTTGATTACAACAACCGAATATTTATTATCAAATCTCAGGGCGACTTCAAGAAGATTTTTTGCTAGTTATCATGAACTATTTCCTGTTCTCAAAAATATTTCGATTGAAATCAGATTTTGGTAACTTCCAGCTTTTCAGAAATTTTATTACATTATAATATTTTCTTTCCTTATTTTTTCTGTTTTGTTGAAGTTTTCAATGAATAAATACAGAAATTGCACCACATTATTGATATAGATATGTCAAATTTATATTTCAAATGAATATACAAATATTTTTTTAGTCTCGGGAACGAAATTTGTGAGCTCTGTTTATTTTACTACCAAATATGCCAGATTTTGTCAAATTCTCAGATGAGAGGAAGAAAATATATACAAAGGAGCATGCAAATTTCGAGGACAATTCCAAAAGTGAAACAAACTAGATCACGAAACCAGCAGTCAGAGAAATGAAAATTGGGATCCCTCAAGGGACGGTACTGGGTCCAGTTCTGTTCCTGATCTACAGAAATAGCATAAGTTCTATAAGGACACATAATTTCTTATGCCAATGACACAGCTATAGTTGTAACTGGAAATTCTTGGGACAAAGTGTACACAGATTCTGAAGAGATATTGCAGAATATAAATGAAACTGAATAAAACTGAATTTATAACATTTTCAATACTCCAAAACAACCAGCCTATACATGCACTTAAATGTGAACAGTATACATGCACTTAAATGTGAAACAGAAATATGCTATTGTCCTTCAATGGAATGAACACAAGAAGTAAAATACTTGGAGGTCATGGTATATAAACATGTAAGATGGGGTGTCTATGCTAATTATGTAACGAAACGTCTGAGAATATTGATCAGACAGTTTTATGCTTTAAGGGACATTCTAGACAACAAAAACCGCATGATCGTGTATCACTCTCTAGCTGATTTAATAATGACTCATTGTATTAAAGTATGGGGTGCCATGTTCAATGATTCCCTGAATCGAGTACAGACAACCCAAAATACAAGTATTAAAATTTTAATAAAAAAAATAGACGAATTTCTTCAAAAAAAACTATATAAAGATATGAAGCTTCTCAATGTCCGATGTATAAACAGTGTATAAAAGCCAAATGGAATAAATTCATTATTTCAGTTACTGTAGATACATATTCAGAAAAACCCGAAACACGTCAAATTTGAATTATATAATGTGACATTATTCAATGTAAAAATGCCACTACTACTTTCAACCCCCTTCGAATGACAGGTACAACCCCCAATTTTTTTAATGGGAAGTTTTAGTTTGTGATTATCGTTGGAAAAGTCTCTTTATTCTCTACTTGAAAATGTTATTGCTTCCGAGTTCAATGCAACAATTTCAAGATAAAATAAATTAAAATCATGTGGTTACCGGAATTCGATAAAATACACCCAAAAACTAAAATGTAATGCGAAACGTAATGAAATGTAGAATACGAAAAAAAACTTCGGATATTCACGAAGCAGATGTTTAAAATGTTCACCGCGAACGCAACATCCGAATCTCAAATGAAACTGTCTTTTAACATCATTTAAAATATCAGGCGCGACCAACCTAATCGCAAGCGTTATTCGTTTTTTCAAGTCATTCAAATCTGAAGGTTCAGTTTTGTATACATTGCTCTTTACATATCGCCATGAAAAGAAATCTGATGATGGAAGATCAGGTGATCGCGCTGACCATTTAATCGATCCTCGCCTCCCTATCCACCAATTGGGAAATGTTGTATCGAGGTATTACCGGACATTACCTCGGTAATATGGTGGTGCTCCATTTTGATGAAACCATATCGTATTCGCTGGAACTTGAAGGTTTTCTGGATCAGGATATAAATTTGCTAAACTTGGAATGACATCATTTTGAAGTAGTGCCAAGTTGCCATTCAAGTTGCCCTCAATGGAAAAGAGACCAATGATATGGTTTCCCACAATCCCTGCCCAAAAATTAACCTTTTGAAGGTATTGCGTGTGTTCTTTTTTCATCCAGTGAGGATTTTTGGCCAATTAGCATGACCGTTAAGACTCATAAGAAAACATAACGTCTTTTAATTTGATGATATTGTTATGAAACATGTCCATCATTTGCTCACAAAAATTACTTCTTCTATCAAAATCATCTTCCATGAGCTCCTGAGTAGGTATCATTTCATAGGTATGCATATTTTTTTCTTTTAGTATGTTTACTATCGATGTATGGCTAACATTGAATGTAGTGGATGCCTGTCTACTCGATGTATGTGGGTCTTCCTCAAACCCAAGCATCACATCTAATTTGAATTCATCATTTACATTGACAGCTGCTTTTTTATCTGCCCCACATGGCCAAACTTGTGAATTTGCTCCTCTATTTTGCTTATTGTTCCGTGAGATATTGGCGGTGAATTTGGAAATTTCTCATGAATCAGGCGAGCTAATTCCTGTTGTGTTCGGGTTTTCTCTCCGTAACAATTCATTTGTAAAACTGTTATTTTATGCATTTGTCAAGCTTGATGTTAACGAACTTCAAACTCAAATTGAAATACTGACAAATAACTTTCAGAACTTCCCAGAATGTGTTCAATTTCACTTTCATTTGCAAAATATTATAATGTCTATAAAAGTAATTCTTGGCTAATTGCATTATCAGACCCCTTAGCTGTAACAATAAATTGTTAATAACGTGAGGTTGAAGAAACACGAAATATAAAAATCAATTCAATTTGGGAACTTCCAGCTAACTGTAATTCCTTTATTGGGAACACAAGAGTGTATTCACAGATGCTTGTGGAAAAACAAAATGTAACTTGTGAAAATCATCAAATTTCAATACCATATCAATGTTACAAAGATTCACCAGAAAAAGAAAGCTTGCCACATTTAAAATTGAGGAAAATGAATGTAGACAATCTTAATATTTCTCAACATAAATTAGATCAATATTCAGATCAATTAGATATGATCATAAATGAACCATTGGTAAACCGACATGTTTCATAGTTTACTATTTTCACAATTGTATCAATTGAAATATTGATGATACTTTACATATTTTGTAAATGTAGAGAAAGACTTTCTGTGCAAATTGGTATAATGACATCAGGCAATGATGATCAACCTCCAGGACCAAGAGAAGCTTCTGCATCATTTCAAAAATTACTTACAGCTCCAAGGAGAAGACCCAGTATCCACCTGGGGGAGCCTATTGAGAAAGACATCAAATTAAACCCCAATAAAACATTTGCTTGATTGAAAATTGCAGCACCGAATCAACTTTCTTTTCAAGGAGGAAGTTGTTATAATAGGAAAATCAATGTACCCTTTGTCTATGGATTGCACCATATTGCACCATATTAACAAAGTATTGCATCAGCCACTACGCAGTTACTCAGAAAATGCCTCAGCATATCTTGCACATTCTAAAGGCTTTTCTAGAATAATCGAAGAAACGCATATCTACATCAGCAGTTCCTGATCCTATAAATATGGGACAACAGGAGAACGCAACATTCTTGAACTAACATCGCGACCATTCATGTTCGTCGATTCTTGAATCATATTATATAATATTTTATCTTCATTGTATTCAAATTTGTGTTCGATAAAGTTTATTTTTAGAAAGTTGAATTTAGTGAAAATCACATAACATATATAACATCCTACCTCAAAACATTCAGAAACTTGGTGAATTTAAAATTTATTTTTGAAAATTATTCATTTAGTAAAACACAGGTTATGTATACTGTAGTAAACAAAATTGTATTCGAGCTCAGTGTGGGGGGAGAGATAGCGTAATGTCAAACCAGTCGAAAGAGAATCGCACAGTCGCTTGCATGGCAACGCGTCGCCACATCAGCAATCGGTTTGACATACCGCTATAGATGTTTTACATCAATATTTGCTGTCACTTTTTGACTCGCACCTTATCAAAAATGTATTATTCTATTCATAAATGTATGTATAAATTTGAGTTTGATTAACTACGCTGTGAACGTAGTGATTTTGTAGCGGGATTTCAGATTATGAAGACCGACATGGCGACGCGATACGACAACTAGATTTCGCAATTCGGGTATGCACTAATACCGTCTCTCTCTGATGGTTTGTCAACTGATCTCGTGCTCTATTTCAAGGTTACCAGTTTGCTATTTGACTTATCCATTTGCAGAAGGGTTCACACAATTTTTTAATATATATCCAGTTCCTTTTCTTAAGTGCACTCGCAAATTTTGCAACGAAAAATCAAAATGCGAAATAAATTGTAAAATGTGCATTGAAAAATGCACAGAATGAATTTAATGATGAAATACCATGTCAAATAAAATATGTTCTTGATAATACTATGACAAGAAATTGAAAACCGAATTTTCAAATTTGAAGAATACAGAAATATAAAAAATAACTACACGAATTCTCTCTTTCAATCTAGAGAAATGAGAAAATTCAAAATATAATACTCATTTAGATAGGTACATCTTGGGATACATAACAAAATATTTCTTATTAGAAATTGATACTGGTGTATCACAAAATAACACAAACCGAAATTTGAGAAATAGTAAATAATGCGATGAGTTTATCACATTCAGAGAGACAGACATTCCGGAGTACTTTAATTTATAATGTTCCATGATGCATTGATTTTACAAAAAATACTCAAGAAAGAGTTAACGAATTTATTAAGAATTATGAAGTTTCAGAACGTAGATTTCTCAAGATATGAAAAATTCTTACGAGCACGAATATGTAAAAGTCTTCATCATGTAACCATGAACACAATATGAATTCCTCATTTGATATGTCTTTTATTATCAAAATAATTCAATTTTTTCTGAGCACATCTTTTTGTTATTTCCATAAAACGAATAATGTAGTTTTAGCTATCGAACTTGAAGAAAAGTATTCAACTCAAGAACAGCAGTCACAAGTTGGTTTAGATTACGGAATGTTTGTTAAAATAACTATTTCTAGATTGAATGTTGCCGAAAAAGTGAGTTATTTTCCAAAATACAGGTTGTAAATATTACTATCATTAACTTATATAATTAATAAGAGCATTGTGTTATTTTCATCATTCAAGTTGTTTGATTCAATATCACCTTTGTTGTCTTCAGTTTAGCAATCCATTTCAGTTGAATTCAAAATTTCATAATTTTTTCGTTGAATTCACTATATATTATCATTTAACCAACTCTGAGGATGAATATAATTGTAAAACTGACTAAAAATGTTAAGGAACTCGACTAGATTTCTGCCACTCTAACCAAAATTGATTCAAAAACAAAATATTCTTCACTGTGTAGCGCCGATAATCCGAATTTATACCCACCACAAATTAACACTTTGAATGAAGTAATTATGTCACCGACCATTTCCACATAGCGAACAAAAACACAAACAAAACACCGACACCTTCTGATCTTTCCGCCTGTCGATGGGACATTTCATTGTTTGCAAAAACAATTGCCCGGGAACACATAGACAGCGAAAAAAAAATTCTCAAATTTATTGATTTCGGTTTTATTTCGTTGATAAACACCGCCAATAATAGTTTTTCTGAAATATCTTCCATGTACATCGATCAGTTACTCTCACTCTGTGGCAAAAGGATAACTCCAATGCCAACCCCACCCCCACACACACACACACACATCGATCAGTTACACCATTATCGTATATACTGATTTCAAGGATCCTATTGATACACCAGATAAAATCAAATCATACATCAAAATATGTTTCACTTGCTCAAATTTGATTCTTGAAATCAATCAACCAGATATTTCACTGATTTGATCAGCTTTTTGGCAGTGGAACCTCAGATCCAGTATACTGAAGATTACTTTCATTTCCACACCAGAACTTGATATGCTTTCTACTGTCAAACATTGGACCAGGCAGCTGATCTGTAAAGATTATTATCAGTTGTTATGTTCTTCAGTTGACAAAAAAAAACTTTGAATACAACGTGTGTCGAAAGGAAGCATCTCACAGTTTTGGAGTTGGGCAAGTTGAAAATATTGAGAAAATGATTCATCATGAATATCTAACCTTTATAATCATTATTCTTTCAACTAGATGTTTCATATTGCTTTCTGAATGTGTGAATTTCTACAAAATCTTTAAAAAAATATTCAAATAGGCAGAAATTGAGATGAACTCATACCGTTGAGAAACGTTTCTTTCCCAAAAACCAACCTCTCCTAAAAATATACCCCCTTCCAAATGAAAATGAATTGTTTTTCAATGATTAATTGAACGTTCTGGAAATATTATATGTATAACTCTTGTCTGTGGCTGTCATCGCGTTGACTTTGCCGTGAATCCTTGAATCTCCATGAACCGATTTGAATAAATGAAATATCAAATGTTGAGTGAAGCAATATTGCAATACGAGGGTGATGTCAGAAGTACTCGCCGTGACCTAAAGATGGCGGTGGTAGTTTGAAAAATATCACTGTATATATAAAGCACATGTTTCAAGTTTGAAGACTCTGCATTTTTCAGTATTCGTTTGGCAGTTATCAATAGCAGACGGTTTTGGTGATTTTTGTAAAAATGGAGGCAAGTAGTCATCGTCATGTGGTATTATACTTTAATTCAAAAGGCCTCAGCCCAACTAATATTGAAGCTGAAATGAATTCTACTCTGGTTGAGTCTATTTCTTCGTTTACTACAGTAAAATATTAGGTAGCAGGATTCAAACGAGGCCATACAAGCTGCCAAGACAAGCATCGCAGTGGTCAACCAAAAGTGCGGTACATCGTATATTATGTAAAAGTTTGAACATGATGAAGCTGTGTGCAAGATGGGTGCCGCTTTTGCCACACTCGAGCAAAAACAGTGTCGTGAAGATGTTTCAATTGAGTGTTCAGCTTAGTTTCACAGAAACAAAGCAGAATTCGTGAGTCGTTTCATAACCATGGATGAAACATGGGTCCTTCACTTCACACCCGAAAAAAAAAACAATCAAAATAATGGACTCAAAAGGCAAAACCGGATCTGAAGGAGGCAAAGACCGTTTCATCTGCAGGCAAGGTCATGGCATCGATTTTTTGGGATGCGCGTGGGATTATTTTCATTGAGTATCTTAAAAAAGGTGAAAATCTCAATGGCAAATATTATGCGAACTCATTGCTACGATTGAGTGAGAAAATCAAGCAAAAACGGCCACGTTCGGATGAGAAAAAATTGTTATTTCATAAAGACAATGCACCAGCTCACAAGTCCATTATCGTAATGACCAAAATTAATGAGTTGTGGTTTAAATTGCTACCTCATGGACTCAATTCGCCAGATTCAGCTCGCTTAGATTATGTATGGTCATAAATTGGAAAAAACGGGCTCAGTGGTCAAAAAGTTTTCAACGGTGGAGAAATGATGTCGGCAGTTAATGGCTATTTTGAGGAGTGAGACAGTTCTTATCATAAAAACGGCACCTAACTCATTGAACGTAGCTGGAAAAAGTGTAGGGAGCAGCAAGAAGATAATGTTAGAAAAATAAATAATTGTTTACAAAATTTTTGTGTTTTCTTTATTGGGCTGAGTATTTCTGGGACTACTCTCGTACATTAGTGGAAACCGCACTCAAATCAATTGAGCCAATTTTGATATTAGCGCGTACAAGTTCGCAGACAAACAGAGCGAGCAGTTACAGCTAACAAACTTCACATGAATCACCAACAATCTCGCAACACACTCATATATGAACTACAGAATGTTACCAAAGCTAAAGAATTTGAATCATTCACTGCGTGTGGCAGAAATATACGTGTGAAATATACACGGGTGAACAAGAGCGCCCCTAGTCATGAAATACATGAACTATACTCAGGAAACAGTAGTACAAGTTACCACCTTCTCTGCGTCGTCGTGCCATACCCTTTATTTGAAACGATTTCGGGGTTTGTGACAATTTCTCTTGATAAAATAATAATCCCTAGATTCAAAATCATGAAATATTCTTTCGTGCAGTAGAGCCAATTACTGTTATTATAACGACACTATCATAGAAAAATCTTTCGACGTCCGTACAAGCCCAGCTTTTAACTGCAACCTCACAAATTGAACCGATATATATTTGATCCAGTCACTAATTCTCCTGCTATTTATA
>WOGR01015729.1:0-12454 GCA_015342045.1 Leptinotarsa lineolata | reverse complement strand
AAAATCGACCTGTTTCAGGTTTTTTACATAGTACATAATAACGCTAAAAATGAATTTATTCCATACATATGGACCGCACTGTATATTCAATCACATCAACAATATGGTCAAAAACTTTCAGATAGCGCGTCACGCAGTGCCGTCACCTTGTCGCTTATAATGTATGATATAAATATATGAAAACTTCAAGTAAAACAACAACTTACGTAACAAGTCCAGTATTTCTCTAGGATGTGGCTGAGGAATGACATTCGATAACAAAAAATCGAATGATCAGGACTTTGTTTCCTATTAAATAACAGACTTCCGTCATTGAAATCCACGTATGAGTTAGAAAATGAAGAAAAACTTTCATTTTTTAACGTTTTGGTAATGAGGAGTCAATATGGAAAAATACAATATGATGTATTCAGAAAGGAATTAAGCACTCACAAGTATATTCCTGACAGTTCACATCACTGTGGACAGCACGAACGTGCTGAGTTGAATTTTCTAGTACATCGTCTTCTGACGAATCCTCTAACACATGAGAGGTTCACAAAAAAGTGACAATACAGGAAATAGCGGTCAGTAACGGTTTCTCGGGGGTATTGTATTATAAGAAAGAAAAAGTTTAGGTTAGGAATGAACGAAATCTCGACTTTTAGAAACGAAGAAAACCAAGATAGGTATCTCAGGTTCATACCACCAATATAAGAAGAACCCTGGAAATATTTTCAAGGAACTAGATATGAAGGTGGTATCCAAACCAAGTCATACACTATAGAGCCTGTTAGGAAATCCAAAAGACAAAGTTGAGAATTCCAAAAAGTCTGGAATTTACTAAATCGAATGTAAGGACTGCGATGCAAAATATCATGGACTGACTAGAAGATCTGTTGAAATAAGATATAAAAAACACCTAGCACACCTTAAATATGGAAGAACAGAAAAATCAGCGGTCGCCCATCATGTGCTGCTACAAAACCATTCCATAGACTCTAGTTCATTGAGATTAGTTGGACAAGTTGGAAACAAAAGGCATTTAGATGCCTATGAGAGCTTACAAATGTAACATGTTAAAATAATATATTATTCATCAGATTTACCTGACTAGTAGATAAGGCAACACTGTAAAAATTAACTTCAAGACAATAAGATGCAGTTTTCTAAGGTATAAATAAGACAAAATATGTATGTAGAATTAGTTTAATCTTCCTATTGAAGATGATCACTTAGTGATTTGAATACAGCATCTATAGAAAAGCCAAGGTAATTCAGAATAGCAAAAAGAAGCCTTAGTGTAATGCGCTCAAATGCCTTGGAGTAAATCCAATAATTTCAGAGTTTTTAATCATCAGCAGATGTATGCAATATTCCCCATGAAGATCTATACACTTTTGCATGCTTTTGAACCAATTGTCAAACCAAGTGTCAAGCCACTCTGATTGAGGTATCTCCAAAATATGCATTCTGAATGCATCAACCGCTTCTTCAGGTGTCGAAAAACGTTGACCTCTCAGTTTAGTTTTTACGTACAGGAATAAAAAGAAGTCATTCGGTGCCAAATCAAGACTAAATGGTAGATTACTCATCTAATCGATATTTTGGGTGCTCAAAAATGCAGTTGTTTGAGCCGATGTGTGATAGCTTGCATTGTCGTGGTGAAGAGTGATACGTCTTGATTTTTCTCATTTCTTGGAAGACAACTGGCAAACGAATGGTTGTAAACCACTCAGAATTGACTGTTCTGCGTTGTTCTAGAGGTACGGTTGCGACATGTCCAGTTTTTTGGATTTGGCTCATCATGAAACAATCATACAGTCGACTGCTGTTTACTTTCATGCTCATATGCGTAAATCCACGATTCATCACCTATCACGATGATAAACGTGTTTAGAAGCACCGCGATAGTATTTTTTGAGCATTTCCTTCGATCAATCGACACGAGCCGTTTTTGAGCGATTGACAAATTGTGTGGGATCCAACGCGAACAAATTTTTTTGACAGTCAAATGTTTATGCAATATTGAATGTATGCTGGTCCCACTAATTCCTAAGGTTGTCTCAATCTTACGATAGGTCACATGACGATCTTGCAATATCAGTTCGCACACAGCAACTGGCGACCTTTACGAAATTCGACCACGATTGACTTCACCATACCATCGATAAACACTGGTCCTTGATGAAGCCTCATCGCCAAAAATTGAATTAACCTCATCCATGTACTGTTGCTGAGTTAATCCAGGTCGAAAGTTTTAAAAAACACAAATAGCGCACGTATGTCAAAATGTTATGAATACGTTTATACGTATTCCAACGTATATCCAACTTCAAGATAGAGCTGTCAATTGCCAGATTGCAACACTAGGGTTGCCGAAACCCGAAACATAAAAGGCAACCTATCGTAAAGTAGCAACGTAGTTGTCTGTTTGGAATAAGGTACATAAAATACTAATAGGACGGAGATCGCTCAAGCTTTTGGGTTGGAAACTTTGGAAGCAGCAAGAACTTTTGCTTGCTTCCATATCCATGGGTAGGAATTTGTTGATATGCAATTGTTGACAATATGTGTTATATGATTAGTATCAAGGGACAACAGTGCAGTAGCATGCAAATACTTAAAGCATCCGGTCCAACAGTATTGGATTCCGTACCTAAATCGATACTGTATATTTTATATTCAGTGGTTGCTTGAAATGTGAATGTTTGGTTGAGTAGTTTATTCAGTACGAATGATAGTTCCATCATCAGGTATGGAGTCATTGTTAGAACCGCTTCAGGAAAAGTTTACAATATCTTCGACATTAGATAGGTGGCCTACGATAGATTTGTGTTTTTTTTGTAATTGTCGCATGAAAGTTTAGAAAAAACCTTCAATACGGCGTCACCACCATATGTGGCAACTCAGTACTTGCTTGGCTTATCACGAGAGGAATTTATCGCTGTTTCACCTAACATTCATTTATCCAAAATAATAAATAATAAAAGAACTCATTTAAAAACTCAATTGAAAATTCATTATGAGAAAACGAGAAAATTACGTTCAGAAATGAAGTAACATTGAATAAATAAAGTACAAGAAAAATCACAAAACCTTACATTATAATGCTACCCAGCAGGATCGAGGGAAAGGAGATGTGCTGCATTCTGGAACCGCCTCTGGACAGTGATTGATGAGTACTGAATTAATTACTTAATACTTTCCCTTTATGATCCTGACCTCCCTCAATATTTATATAGATTCATATGCTGAGCTAGCACTTTGCTGCGGTCACCGTACTATGGTAAAATGCTCAGTATGCATCCGTGCAAAGTTTGCATATTTGGAGATTGTTTTATATTTCTATATCCTGTAATCGTATCAATTTTGATGTCTATGAACTTGGAATATTGAAAGATGGAATTCTGAATACTGAGTGTTTTGGTTTTGAATATTGAGTTGAGGTTGGAACATCTTTCAATTTATATATTTGCTTAAATGAATTTGATTTATTTCATGAATATTTTCCATATCCATATCTATAAATATCCATATCAGTTCATTCTTTTCTTATCAGCTCAATTATTTTCAAGTAGAGGTTAGATTTTTGTTCTTTTGTACCTATACAACTGTGAATCAGAGCTATCATCAAGTGAGTTATAGACTTATTTGCAAATTGAGAAAAAATAATGAAGTTAACACAAAACTGTTGAAAAACAATATCTATTAACGACCCAAGTGTAGTTCGACTTCCTCTCTAACACGGTATAATATCGAATCTTGGTGGTCTGTCAAAGCCATAATATCATGCAAATGGTAAAATCAGTTCTAGCCGGCAGGCCGTTCATTCATGTTCTGTGGCCAGAGAGTGGCTCCCGCGAAATGGTGGTTCGAACGCCGAGTAAAGGGTGGATTAAAGCGGCCACTGTCCAAGGGGTGAATATATGAAGCAAGGGTTGAAAAGTACACTGTTAACGAAAACGGACCTTGTTAGTAAAATTTCACACAATGGCCCGTAATTCAAGTTGAACTATGAAACGGACAATAGAACTGAAACAAAAGGAAATCAACGCGCTACGCGTTTGTTATACGTTCTTGTACAGTATAAATCTAGGGAGATAGTTTACGTGGACTTTTTGCGTTTCCACCATATAATGGTCTTTCAGTTCGGGGTTTTTCTTGTTTTTGAAGAGTATCGAAAGAATAGGAGTACGTGAAATATCGGGATGATTTCTATTGAGATAATAAAGATATTCCATTTCGGGGAAATTAATCATTGGAAATGAAAAGTATGGTTCGATGCTGCATAATTTCATTTCAATGCAATGCACCATCCAGAAAAGAGCCGTCCGCCTGATTGGAGACACGAAAATCACCTGCAACATTGATAGTCTGGAACATCGAAGAAATATTAGAGATTTGTCTCTTTTTCATAGATACTTTCACAGGAGATGTTCAAGTGATTTCGCACATTTGATTCCATCAAAGCGGTACATATTAGAAATACGTAACGGACTGTGGCTGCTCATCATTTTGAGGTTCAACTCAGTACACCGCGAACTTCACTGTTTGAGAATTCTTTCATTTGGAGAACTGGGTTTTTGAAGAATAAACTTCCTGAGAACGTTTTTCCTGATAGATTGAATCTTTAGCGATTCAAATCCAATGTAAATTGTTTCTTACGCACAAGCACCGCACATAAAGCGCCTTGGGAATTTTTCTGTAGAACTTGATTTTTTTCGTTATAAAAATCTGAGGAGGTGATTTCAACCTAGTCGCTGATGTACATTACGTTATCATTCATCGTGAGACCAGTGACTTTGGCTTAGCTCAGCAAATACAGGGTGTTTCAAATTCGGTTCTAACCATTGGGATCTCGCAAACTATGAGAGATACGAAAATGGCTAAATCATGACAAAGTTGCGCATTTACCTGACTAACAATATGCCGTTGAAAAAATTCTGAAATTTCGAGTATATCCGAAGACATCCGGAAAAAACTGATATTTCAGTAAATGGTTTTTATTTTTTCTGTCTTTATTTTTTGAAGGATTCGAAAATGAATTGCACTTCCACATTACCACTTTTTCCCTGCCATATATGTTTTCAGATTTGCCCTTCCACGTTTCGTCTTCCGGCCACCGTCATCAACTTTATTTTTTCTTGACGGCGCTACATTGGATTCTTTCTGTTTTGAAAAGAAACAGATTTAACCTTTTCAATGATGTATCACAAGTTATCATTTTTTCTCGAAAAATTAGAGATATTGAAAAAAATTAATTCTTATCATAATAGGCTTTGACTGATGTTTCTAAATTTGACTTTCAATTTGTTACACCCATTGACATTTTGTTATTGTAAAAGTCATTGAATTTTTGGTGAAAAATGGCTTTCATGAATGAAGAAAAAAGAGACATGATACAAATTTATTACAAATATGATAGAAACAGTGTTAGGATTTTGGAAATGTATTTTAACTTGTATCCCAAAAGACGACAATGACATCGAACTATATTCAAGTTATTGGATCAAAATATCACCGAGTTTGGTTCGTTTAAAAAGCCAATGAAAAAATACGGAGACAGAATCAACAATCCAAATTTGATAAATGTGGTGTGTATGAGGTAAATTAAACATTGTGTCCTTTTCAATAAAAATAGAACTTTGAACAAATAACAATAATCAACTAAAATATAAAGACAAAAGTTAATCACAGCAAATGCTCAAAATGCTGGCCCTGTTCCTGATAACACAACTGTGCCCTGTTTCGAATATTATTCATTGCACGATTATTTTTCCTCCTCCTCAATTCTCCGAACTCTTTAACAATGCTATATTGAAGGTCCTCAATATTTTGATATTTCCTCGGACCATAAACTCTATTTGTCAGTGTACCCCATAAGAATGTATCCAAAGCACTAGAGTCCGGAGACCTTGCTGGCCACCTCACCGGCCCATAATTCCCTATCCATTTATCACCAAACCTTTCAGTCAAGTAATTAGATACTCGTCTAGTAGTGTGCGGTGGAGCACCATTATGATGAAACTATGACAGTTTGAGTTTTCTGGTCCATTTTGTCTCCATATTTTTTCTCGGCTTTTGATCCAATAACTTGATAATAGATCAATGTGGTTGTCGTTGTTCGGGATATAAGTTTAAATAGATTTCCGATGTCCTAACACTATTTCTATCGTACTGTTTGCAACTACTCTTTACTTTCATGAAAGTAGTTTAATGTTCTTTTATTCTTTGGACAAAGGTTTTATTCGTTCGGCCAATATAAAAGAACTACATCAAACACTCCAGATCTATTCTACATTGAAGTTTCGTCTTCAGTTTTTTTTTAATAAATTGGCTTGAACCATCAATTGTTATGTAAGCTATGTTTAAGTCTTTCAAACAATGGACTATGTTATTGTTAGGTTCATCAGAGAACGTCAGTGTCCTATGGAGCTCATTATCGTTTTTTGAAGTGGAATTTACCAGGTGAATGGCTTATTTTCGCAATTATTTTTAATGAATAAAGAAAAGAATATTTACATTTTCATCATTGTTTACAGTAAATTCTTTGATAAAACTCAGTTTTTTCCAAAGATTACTTCCTGACAGAGAAATATTCAATAGTCTGTGAAGCATACTATTGAATGTGGCTACTTCATGCTGATAAGAATTGTGTATGGCAGTTTTCATATAAGACGATTTGTACGAATTGCAAAATCATGTTCATTATTGAATTCAGCAATATTCAAATCTATTATTTACTTTCATTCAGGTGGTGATAGAAAAAGCCTCTCATCCCCCATCTATGGAAAATATTCTCAATTTTATCTGAAAGGCATGCTTTTGAAAACAAAGATAGAATTTTTGCCATCTAGTTTTCTTGATGTGTTCAGAATATTTGAAAGTACTCAAGAGCACAATCCATAACATTTCAGAACATATCGGAATATTTTGGAATGTTTAGGGATAATCTGAAACGTTCCTGAAGATTCTGGCACATTTCAGATCATCATAGAACGATCAATTGAGTTAAATGATTCAGGTCTCTACCCTAAACCATGGAAAAGTTCCCATTTCCACCTAAAGGGCATAAAATTATTCTTATGCTCTTTTGAAATCTCCAGGATAGTCGAGAACATGCGAAAGTATTCTAGAGCATTCCACACCATTCCAGAATATACCAAAACATTCTGCAATGTTGTGGAATGGTAAGCCATACCAACGCAAAATAATATTGTTGAATGTCTGGTAGGAATGCAATTGACATGTGTCAATCTATTATTGTTCATCTCGATAAACAGATTGGGGTGGAGGTAGGTTCAAAAGGAGCGTATTGGATCCCCACTGCAACCCACGAAGGTTTATCATGATTTACACCTGATCAAACTCAACCAAATGTATTCAGGTTTTTAACAAAGTTGAATACTTCATTTGGTGAATTATATTTCATACCAGCTAGCACATGCCAGAAACCTGGATAGCTCTGCGGTGGGCAACAAATCTGGTTCCACTAACAGGTTCCATATGAAGAATAATTCACTCAAATGTTGACAGGCCTTCATACAGTTTCCTCCATCCAGTGAGGACCCGATCGGATGTCAGTCTGTGGCTATCTTTGTCATAGGTATGCAACAAAAATATATGACTGGAACTGTAGGTCTTCTGTGATGAATTTCAGAAGAACGACCCCTTGGCTGCATGATACTAATTGCACCGATTAGATGACGCTCTCTCAATCATCTGAGGTAGCCTATGGTCATCAAGATCGAAAAGTGCAGCTCTGAAATAGTACTTGCACTATATTCTAGAATATCTCATGAACATACAAATCCAATTTTAATTGGCTGATTATGATGTTTTGGGATTTTTACTGTGCAAGATTACCATCTTGATGATCGTAACATCCTTTTCATATGAGAATTATAAGCAGTAAGTCGGCTATACAGGACGATAGATTAGATTGAGCCATTTAGGGATTTCATGTCCTGGGCTTTAGATGATCTACTCAGAGGAAAGTTTTTTCTCTTCTGATACCTATTCTGCTTCTGTTGCTCAATAGTTTGGCACAAAGGCAGATTCATAAGATATCTTGTCTTGCTTTTGATTCAGTGATATCGAAGAATAATCGCTTAGTAGACATTCATCTCCTTTATAGACCCTGGGTCGAAGTATTTGGTTTTTTCATAGTGTATAAAGGATTCCACGAGTAGCTAGGGAAAAGATATCAATACGCAATACTTTGAGAAGGTACGAGAGAGCGTCCGGTATTTCAGAGGTTCCTTTACCTACACTGTGTGTGCCCAGAGTCTTACATCCTTTCGGAATTGATACACACACCTTATGATGAGGCGTCTTTTGGAAGGACTAACTTCTACTACGGGTGACAGCTCACCCGGTAGTATTCAAACATATCTCACTGCATGGCGGATTTTACAAAACTTCTCACTTTCAAGCGAGGTGGTTGCTGCCTCCAGACGCATTTCCAATTGTACAACAATGGGAACTGATATCGAATTAGTCGATTTCAACCCGAAATTATATTGTTAAATGTCTAATGGGAACGCCATCGACATGTGTCACTCGATTATTAGTCCTCGCGATGGGACAGATGTTCAAAGGACATTATCGGCGGTGGACGGCAATTTACACGGACTACTTGAATAATGAGACAGAACGTGACACATTCGTGTTAATTTTTCACACGTGCCCTCTGTAATGTTTACATAAGTCGGAATCCCTGAAAATCCCCTACGAACGAGCTGTCAAATTAAAACACACTGATTCTGCCGCAAACGTGAACATCTGGGGAAACATCGCTCTGAAATCTACAACTATATGTCGGGAATAAAAAGGCTCGATGATCCGTTTATGAATATTTACATATGCTGTTTGATGAATATTGTTTTAACTGTTACACAAATCACAGCTTTCGGTTTGTTTTCAATAACCACGCACCGGAACATATGCCCAGGAAATTAACGGATGGTTCGTGTTTGCAATTTATATTATTTCGCTACAAGCTGTATATTTCTTTATTAAAATTCACTGTCGAGTTTAACTAGGAAATATTGAGATGAATGGAATGGCAAGAACAATTTAATGAACCGATAACAGAATTTGACAATTCAAAAATACCTTGCTCAGTGTCATTTAAAAAAATCAGGTTTCATCAGTTTATTTATAGATATAAGGGTATAGCATTTAGACTGAGGTGAACAACACTATACAGATGTCATAAAAAAGTTTCGAGAAAACTGATAAACTGATTCAACAAAGCAGATAATGCCTCAGAAAAATTACGGGGCTTCTCACTGGGTATTGTTCATGTAGAGAATACCTGAACAAAAAAGGACTGTAACATATATTCAAATGCAACGGGTAAAGTATTCAATCTACCCTCCACCTCTTCATCGCACTGAATTATTCAAGAAATCGTTCTCCTATCAAATATCTAAAATATAAAATGCCATTCCAGCAAATTTAAAATCAATGAATATCAATACTTTCAAGAAACATTATGAAAAACTTCTTCTTCACCAACAACTGAATTGAGCACAGGTTTATAGTTATTTATAGTTATTTCTCTTTTGTTTATCATTTTTTCTTTTATATTCATTCTTATATATTTATATGCTTGATACTTTTTTTTGCATTGCCTCTACAACTACGAGCATTACTCATTATCTTTGAATTTTTTTTGTTCCAGCTTGAGAATAATAACAGGGGCTGCCAGCAGCTAATCTGATATCAGGCCTTTTCCTACCTCGTTGAATATTTTGTAATTCATTTAGGTTTATTATGATGGGAAATAAAGACCGTTATTATTATTATTATTATTATATCTTTGTTTTCACTTAGTTTGGTGATGATGCTAGACTTTGGGATGTTGAACCTCTCGAATTATGTTAAGACGCATTTTCTTGTTCGAATAAAATAGTGAAAGTGAGTGAAAGTGGTGAATACCCGGAAAAACTTGTAGCACCCCATCGTCTGAAGATCTTGATCTGCCAATGTCCTCTCTTTTATGGAACAAAATGTAGGGTGTCTCCAAAGGCTCCAATAATAGTGATATTTTGGCAAATATCACTATTGTAAAAAATCCTAGGAAGGTATGTTGCTTTTTTACGATATGGATTTTTCATCGTCTTCCCTTCACTTCAACACCCTCTATCCGATAACTATCAGTCAAAACAAAAAAGGGGTTATATAATGTCTCCCCACCTCGTCTAAGTGATATTTTAATTGTTTGTGCAGTCAAATTTTTCCCCTAAGGATCGTTTCCGTTAGAATATTTTCAATATCAAAAGACTATTTTATCAATTTCGAGTTGAGTTTCAAAAGAATTTCATTGAAAGGAATTTTCCACCGACCGAATTTCGATGAAGTTTTACAGAAAATTATGTTTCGAATAATTGACAAAAAAAACCTGTTTCCTTCCACAAAAACACTTTAATGAATGCACTTATATCCATATCTACTTGGAAAATCCACAGAGGTATTTGGATTTGATGTATCTTCGATTTCTAGGTACGAAGAATCGTCATTTTTTGGACATATCTGATGAGAAATTTTATATATAAATTGACTCTGATGATGTTAATCCGAAGTGAAACTTCGAAAAATTCACGTATTACATGGATAAATTTGTTATGATAGATAATGAAATTGATGAACAAAAAAATCGAATATCCTTATAGAAAAAAAAGCAACAAACGAAATCCCGCAAGCAACCTTCTTTTTTTCATTCGTTTTCGGGCTCTCCTATGCCCCTATGAAGATGCCCAATCAGAATTTAAAAACACTTCTCGTGTATTAGGAATCACTATTACCTCCCTCAAAACTACACACCTTTGTGAAAAAAGGTTTGAATCTCATCATTTATAAGGAATTTACCACAGAGATATGATAAGAGGAATAAACTGTATGTGACTTGAGATGGCCCCACTGAAAATAATCTAGAGGATTCAAGGGTGATGATATTGCTGGTCATCGTTAGCGACCTATAGAGTCTATCTAATTAATATTATTAGTATTGTTGAGGTATTCTCTGGCGATACAACTGAAATGGTTAGGTGTTCTATCATGAATAGACCACGTGTTCTGAAAACTGTAAATATATCATACCATCAACTCGTGAAAGAATAAAATATAGTCTACGGAACAATCACCAATGGTAAAAGTTTTGTGTTCTCCTACAACTCTTGTTTTCAGAATTTTCATCCGATTTTTCTGAAATTGAGAATGAATGACTTTATGCACATCATTGCATAAATCAAGATTTTTAGGAAAGTACCTTTTTACATATTCAAAAATTGATTCTAAGAATCATAAAAAAGTTTGCTTTATGAAATTTTTCAATTTTTAACGATATCCGACCACCATTTATACACCACTGACGTCGAACTTGAATATTTATCTGAAGAAAATATGTGGCATAATCTTCAAATGAATTTTTCACTAGTTGGAACCCCAAAACTTTGATGTTATGTGGTTCAAAATAATATCACAGAAGATCACTAAATTCATATGTTGCGTTTATCGACAATTAAGTGATACACAATATAAGGAACTATTCTCGTCACTTGCAAAAACCATTGATTTTCTGTAAATCAATCATCCCAGTGTCGAAATTTCTATATTCGATGACTTCAATGTCCACAATATCGAATGGCTCAAATTTTCAAATATCAACGACGAACAAGGGCACGAAGCTGAGACTTTTGCAATAAGCAGCGAACTTATCCAGATTATAAATGAGCTAACCAGGATTCCTGACCGTGATGGAGAATATGGTAGTCTCCTGGAACTATATCTAACAACCAATCCAGAAATTTACACAGTCACCGTAACGTCTACATTGGGATCTTCTTTCTGACCACAAAATCATTTCAGTGTTGAGTACATTACCGATAAATGTTAGGAAACAACCTAAGCCGCGAAAAGTTTGGCATTAGAGATCTGCTGAGTGGGAGAATATTCAAGACCATGGCTAGATGTCTGTTTCAGCTCTGAAGATCTATCAACATGTGCTTCTGAAGTCAAGGAAGTTATTCTATCATTCGTTTACGCATACATTCCTTATTCAATGAAACGAACTTCTAACGGCAAACCTTGGTTCAACAGAAATTGCGAGCAAGCTGTCTTCTCCAAAAGTCTCGCCTACCGGCAGTGACGCAAAAATCCCATAACCGAAAATCGAACAAGGTTTGTCAATACTCGCAACAGCTGCAAATTTAGGATGATTGAAAGCAAAGAACTTCACAATCAGAGAATTAGGGAGTAACTGCTTGGCAATTCCAACGGTTCTGGATCCTTCTGGTCTAACGAAGTAGTGTAGAGATTAGCACATCCGCCTTTCAAGCGAAAGACCGGGGTTCGATTCCTCGCCGGGCCAACGTGCTGGGTAATCGCACGTTAAAAGGTAAGGCCTCGTTAATCCATTGCTCGCACAAGTTTCGACTTCTGAGGGTTGACGTTCGTCAGCTGGTTA